>VMDO01007340.1:0-33826 GCA_007922755.1 Pedetes capensis
TAGGAGAAGTTTACATAAACTTGGAAAAGAACTTAGAGAAATCTCAGTTCTTTGGGTGAATTGGCAGAAGGATATTCCCCAGGAGAAGGAAAAGCCAGAGAGAATAGAAGAAAAGTTAAGCAAGCATTTTAGAAGAAGTAGTACCTTGAATAGGGAAGATGGCAGCCCTGAGAGAAGAGGGAGGAATACACTCAGCTTCCCAAGATGAGGGGGAGAGAAGACAGACAGTCCAGTGTTCCCTGGGCACCTAGTGTGACCTGAGCTTTGAGCATTGTAACTCAAGCTCTGCCTGGGGAAGGCCCTTGTTTAGTAATCTTTCATGATTTAGGTTGTATGGAGCCTAGGGTCTTTGTTTTGTAAAATGTATTAATGGACTTGTTTGGCATATTTCAAAAGAATGGGCCAATAGGTAGATGTCTTGGAATGGCCAGCCTTTGTTCATACACAGGCAGCTACTGATCTTGGATTAGACTATGGAGTCCATTAGAATGTCTTTCCAATGTGCTGAGAGGTCATTACGGCTTTAAATGTCATAGCTAAAAGCAGAAACCAATTTTGATCCCCTTCGACTCCATTCTGCCTGTTAGTGTCTAAGTTAACTGCTAACAATGGGGGAGTTGAACCCAGAGCCTTGCTCATGTTAGCCAAGTGCTATACGACTAATCCATATCCCCAGACCCTTTTAAAATCTTTTCTTTTGAGGTGGGGTCTCATGAGGTTGTGCAGTGTGAATTGAAATTCTCTAATGAAGCCACATTTGTGTTACCACATCTGCAGACTAATTGACTGACAAAAGTTTGGGAGACGACCCAGCAACACACTTCCAAAAATCCATCTGCCATTGAAAACCCTATGAACAGCAGAGAAGCACCAACAATAGTGTTTCGCCTATTGTACACAGGGTCACTATGAGTCAGATACTGACTCGATGATACCTAACAACAGCAACAAGAACTTTGGGTTTGTGGAAAGATGGAATATTGCAGAATGAGAGCCAAAATTATCTTGGACTATGTTGAATCCCCTTAACAGCTATTTATTACCAAGCTCTGTATCTGACTTAACATCCTTATGACCAGTAGGTAAAATTTTTGGAATTTATTACTCAGCAAACCACCAGCTTCCACCTATCCTGAAGCTGAGAATGTTCTAAGATAGCATCTGAAACCTACAGAAGTGGTTTCCCTCCTCTTTGCTGTAACTCGCCTACCTGAAGCCCTACCCAATGTATTTGGTAAATGCATTGATTTATGACTTTCTTTTATTCTGTAACTATAAAATTTCATGTAACCTCTTCCATAATGGAACATGTCATTCATGGGAAACTGAATCTGTGTTCCTGGGCCATGTTGTTGTTGTTAGGTGCCATCGAGTTGGGTCTGACTGGGCCAGGGTCACTCATAAATGGCTCAGGATAAACTATCTCTTCTTCCCGTTGGAGCAAGAGTTGTGTTTTACACTAACCGCAGGCTGCCTCTGGCATGGAACCTATGATTCTCTTGCCTCCACTTCCTGAGTTGGGATTGCAGGCATGTGCCACAGCTCAGCTCATAAGCACGTTTTTAAAAGACAAGATGATTAATATCAATTCAGAAACACAAACCAGAGATTCCCAAACATCCAGAGGTACAATATAATTACAAGAAAAAAAAAAGGAAGTTTTCAGCCTAAGCTAAAAAACCTTCTGTATTAGCTAAATTCAGTTATTAAAGGACATTAAAGTTCTCTTGTGTTTTGTCTACCTGTGGGAACTATAACAAGACTTCAGCGGAAACAGGAAATGTACAGTAAATCCCCATTTTATTACTATAAGTGAATATGTTTTATGGTGTTTGCAATAGTCATGTAACTGTGGTCAAAACAAGTAAATTAAATTGGAAGTTATATGTTATCCAAGAGCCTTTGCTGAAAAATAACGTGTTTTGTATATTTAGCACCTCTTTGTAATAGTTGGGAGTTAGCTCAGTTGGTAGAGTGCTGCTCTGCACTCTCTGAGGACCTAGGTTCAATCTCCAGCACTGCAAAAAAGGTCAAAGAACATAGCAATCCTGAAACAATCAACCATTGAAAACAGTATGAGGGTCAGGATCGCTATGAGTGAGACTTGACTCAATGGCACCTAACAACAACAACATTGTAATAGGAGTTTGTACCTGCACTGTACATAGCAGTGTTGATTAACTGTGATACTGAAATGAAGAGAAAAGGGAATTTTGACACTAAGCATGTGCAAGGTTATATGTAATGGTGTTTCCTCATGAGCAAATTAGACAACAATGATATATTGTATTCCATTAGTTTGCACAGAAAAAAAGTTGCTCGACTTAAAAACGAAGAACTCTCAGGAACATCGTTTGTTAGCTCAGTATTTTTTCAAGGAGCCTTTAATGTATGAGGCTGGATATAGGTGGGGAGAGGTATATTCAAAGCTCTGCATGGTTCCCTCATCCTGTCTTTTAACCCATTCAAGAGAAAGAGTTATCCTTTAATAGAGTTATCCTTTAATTACTGTCACCAGAAAACTAACTTTTTAAAAAGAAGACAAAGAAGAAACAGTCTTATTTTTCTGGGCCACAAACCAAATTCAAGAAAATTAAAGAACAAAGAAGCATCTTCTCTCACAAGACCTCTAAGCTGAACCTTTCAGCATATATTCATTTCTACTCCGTGTGCTATTTTCTAAAGAGACTCTGTGGTCACCTACATGAGGCTGCAAACATGGACTGTTTCTTTTTGTATTTTTCTGTGCATAGCCTCTAGGCTTTCTTTCGTGTATTAGGTGAATCCCAATCTTCTAATGCTGAAAAAGAAATTTTCTGTAGTTTTTTCTTTAAAACACTTTGCATAAGAGCTGGCACTCTAAGAGAGGGTATTACACAGAAACGTTTGGCTCTAAGGTGATATTCCCTCATGGAGGTGACCACATTGCCTTCTTTGTTATTGAACTGAGGAGACAGTCCCAGATGGATAGAGCAAGAAAGAACTGCTTGCCAAGACAAATTTTCCAGTTTCCTGTGCTACCCAGCCATTACTCCTTGATCTGATAGATTGGATCCCATTTTTCCCACTATATAAATGTACTGTATATAATTTGGTTCCTTTCTACTTTGAAAATCTGAAGGTGCGCCCGTGTGGTGGCACATGCCTATAATCTCAGCCACTTGGGAGGCAGAAGTAGGAGAATCGCAAGTTTGAGGCAAGAAGCAGCCTGCGTAACTTAGTGAGACCCTGTCTCAAAATAAAAAGTAAAAAAATGGGACTGGGGGTGCATATAGTTCAGTGGTAGAGCACTTACAAAGCCTGTGTGAGGCCCTGGGTTCATCCCTTCAGTATAGAAAAAAAAAATCTGAAGATGTTTCACAAAACAGTACCTCAAGTGACTGTTAAATCACATTTCAAATAACAGGTGGCTTCATACCTTAGAATTAGTGTGAAAATTTGAATATATCCCAGGAGCTCTTAGGAGATCAGAAGGTGCTAGTGCAGATATCCCCAAGTAAATTTGAGGCTGGAGTCATAATCACCAGTCCATGTGCCATAGGAGATACAGCTCTACCTGCAACAAAACCCAAAGGGCAAGAGATTGCATTTGTAGAATTGGAGCTTGAAAAATATAAACAATATAAAGATTTGTTTTTTCTTTCAGACTTAGTATGGTATAACCTACTAATTGGTTTATGCCTGCAGCTGTAGCCCTGGGGCATCCGATCCCATCAGATCTCGAAAGCTAAGCAGGGTTGGGCCAGGTTAGTACCTGGATGGGAGACCACCTGGGAACACCAGGTGCTGTAGGCTTGGGAGAAGGACCTGGCAACCCCCTCCCAAAAATCAATCTGCCATTGAAAACCCTATGAACAGCAGAGAAGCACTGACAATAGTGTTTCCCCTGTTGTACAGAGGGTCGCTATGAGTCGGATACCAACTCGACGGCACCTAACAACAACAACAACAATTGGTTTATATGTTATTTTTTCCTAGTGATATCACTTAAATGATTTTCCATATTATAAAGTAATATTTATCAAAGAAAATTTACATATGTGTTGAAGAAAATCCATGTTTACTTAGGAAAAATACAGATAAGCAAGAAGGACATGTTAAAATCACTTTGCACCTCATCACTCTGAAAGTCTTTATTAGCATGTTAATATTCATATCTATATCTATATGTAAATGTATTCTATATGGAGCCAGGCACGGTGGCACATGCCTGTAATCCCATTGATTCAGGAGGCAGAGGTAAGAGGATCACAAGTTCAAGGCCAAAGGCATCCTGCATAACTTAGCAACACCCTGTCTCAAAATTTCAAAAAGTAAAAAATGGGCTGAGGGTGTGGCTCAGTGGCAGAACACTTGCAAAAGCATGTGTGAGATCCTAGGTTCAACTCCCCAGTACTGAAATAAAAATATTCTATATGGATTATTATACATTTAACCATTAAAATCTATATCTATACATATATACACATATATTCTGAAGATACACATATTTCCATAGCTGTACATACATTAATATCCACACCTATACCTACATCTACCCTTACATCTGTCTACCTTCTGGCTCATGCACTATATCTACATTTGCTTACATGAGATCATGTAGTTTCCACTATTTGATAACTGTTTGTGGTGGTGGTGGTGGTGGGGATAGAACCCAGGGCCTCATACATGCTAAGCAAATACTCTACACCCTCAGCTTTGTGTGATAACTTTTAAATTTTAATGTATCCTGGACATTTTTCCATGTCATTTTCTTCTATTATGTGTTCTACTAAGTTATTTTTCATACAACCAGTCATTTTTCATGGTTTATACACAGTAGCTCATACAATCTATTTATTAGGGTAAATTTGCACAAGTGTAATTATGAGTTAAAATGGTAAGGCTTCTGCCACTCAGTGACACTTTGTCTTTCAGACAGTCTATTCCTATCTCTACCTCCACTGGCAGGATTACTTTCAATTTTTATGGGCTGCTTATCTGAAAAGCTAAAAATGCCACACAGACATATACTTAATAATGTCTTCTATATGAAGAAGTCTTTCTCCAGGCACTGATCTCTCCTGACTGTTGTTATGTTGTTGTTAGGTGCCGTCGAGTCGGTATCCGACTCATAGCGACCCTCCGTACAACAGGGGAAACACTATTGTCAGTGCTTCTCTGCTGTTCATAGGGTTTTCAATGGCAGATTGATTTTTGGGAGGGGTTTGCCAGGTCCTTCTCCCAAGCCTCCTCCACCAGATGGATTAACACAGTGTCTGCAACAATGGGCTTAAACATAAATAAGATGGTTTGCCTGGCACAGAATCGGCAAGTGTTTCGATCTGCTGTACATAGGGTCGCTATGAGTCGGACTCGACTCGACGGCACCTAACAACAACAACAACAACAACAATATGAAGAAAGGAAACCAAAAGGGTTGTTATGCTTGGTTTATTATAGAATTCTCATTAATTGGCTGAGTAAGAAACTAGATTAGGGTGATCAAAGACTAAGAATAGACACATGGTCAGCGGGCTTCTCAATTATATTTCTTTGTTTTGGCTCTGTTGCCAATGTTTCATTTAACTATATAATCAGAATGGGTATTTTACTTAAGCATAGCATGGTTCAGTTCAGGTATTCCTTCAGTTTGGAGTTTCAAATTCTAATACATGAGAATTCAATGCAGGACAACTTCCTATTATCAGGAGAAAATAGTTTTTAAAAGAGACTTGTAAGAAGAAACTAAAATAAGTTATTTTAATATTAAAATATCCTTTAAAATAGAATTGGTGAGTAAAGCATAACAAGAAATGTTAGCTAAATTTTCTGGTTGATTTAATGGAATTGTACTGGTTTGTGATTGCAAAATACATTCTGTTATGTACAAAGCATTTGAAAAAATAAATTGAAATTTTTGCAAAGTCTACAATAAGCCAGAATTTGTTGTTGTTGTTGTTAGGTGCTGTCGAGTCGGTATCTGACTCATAGCGACCCTCATAGGGTTTTCAATGGCTGAGTGCTTTGGGAATGCCTTGGGAGTGGATTGTCAGGCCCTTCTCCCATTTTTGCGGTGCTGGGAATTGAACTCGGGGCCTCAGAGACTGCAGCGCAGCGCTCTACCCACTGAGCTAAATCCCAGCCCAAGCCAGAATTTACTCACTCCCAATTTTTGCTACATTTGATATAATAATGTGACATCATATATGGCCTGCAGCCGTAGCCCTGTGGAATCCAATCCCGATCCAGTCAGATCTCGGAAGCTAAGCAGGGTCAGGCCTGGTTAATACCTGGATGGGAGACCGCCTGGGAACACCAGGTGCTGTAGGCTTGGGAGAAGGACCTGGCAACCCCCTCCCGAAAATCAATCTGCCATTGAAAACCCTATGAACAGCAGAGAAGCACTGACAATAGTGTTTCCCCTGTTGTACAGAGGGTCGCTATGAGTCAGATACTGACTCAATGGCACCTAACAACAACAACAACAACATATATATATATATATTTGTTCTTTAACCCCAGATCCTGACACAGCGCTTCTGAATTCCTTGGAAGTTCCTGGGTAGTCAGATTGTCTTTTGTTCTAATGAGGTGCCTCTTTATGGGCTTCTGGATGGGGCTGGTCACTGGCCATGATTTGAAGATTAGAACTTTCAGTTCTAATCTACCTCCCAGCCTCTGGGAATGGAGAGGGACTGGAGAGTGAATTAATAAGTCTCCATAAAAATCTCTGAAGTTCAGGGTACTTTGGAGAACTTCTAGCTTGATGAACACATTGTTGTGCTGAGAGGGCGTTACACTCTAACTCCGCAGAGGTGGTAGTTCCTGCACTTGGGTTCCTTTGAGACCTTGCCTGATATACCTCCACATCTGTCTGTTCAGCTGTTTCATTTTTCATATTCTGTATTTGAGAATTGTCCTGAGTTCTGTGAGCCATTCTAGCAAATGATGGAACCTAGGAGAGGGTCATGGGAACCTCTGATTTATAGCCAGGTCAGACAGAAGTTATGGGTACCTGAGGATCCAACACTGATGATCAGCATCTGAAGGGAATGGGGGCCAATCTTGTGATATTGAGCCCTTAACCTGTGGGCTCTGGGCTAACTCCAGGTAAATAATATCAGCACTGAGTTGAATTACAGACTACCATGTTGGTGTTTTGAAAAAACCGGAGAATTACCTGGTATGGGGAAAACCTCCACACATTTGGTAGCCAGAAGTATTGATGTGAGTAAACAATTTTCTTTTCAAATAAGCTATGGTGTTTAATAGCATCTTCACAAACTAAGAGTAACTAACACTAAGGGTTTGTATTGTTGTTTTTAGGTGCTGTTGAGTTGGGTCCAACTCATAGCGACCCTATGTACAGCAGAAGGAAACACTACCCCACACTGTGCCATGCACACAATCTTTTTTTATATTTGAGCCCATTGTTGTAGACACTGTTCTTCTCATTTTGAGTCATGGCACATTAACAAATGGAGGTCCCAAGGGCTTTACTCCATTTCTATCATGAAGGTCAACTCTTCTTTGAGGAGGCAACTCTTCACCAGTCATCTTTTGAATGCTTTCCAGCCCGGGAGGCTCATTTTGTGACACTATATCTGACAGTGTTTATCTGCTTATTTGACAGTGTTTATATGCTATTCATAGGGTTTTTAATGGTTAATTTTGGGGGGAGTGGCAGCCAGATCCTTCTCCTTAGTCTGTCTTAGTCTGGAAGCTCAGCTATAACTTGTCCACCATGGGTGGCCCTGCTGGTATCTGAAATAGTGGTAGCATAGCTTTCAGCATCAGAGCAACACGCAAGCTCTCACAGCCCAACAAGCTGACAGACACATGGAGGAAGGCTTGTATATAAACTGTATAATACCAATGCCACATATCTAAGGATAGATTTACTCCAGGAACTATTTTAAAGTGGAAAATATGCATTAGATTAATGTAGAATATCAATAACATATGAAAATGTGGTGTGGAAATAAAGCATTTAGTGATAGGATAGACATGGTCTGGGACACAGGTTGGCTTCCCAAGAATCTACCACCCCTGAGCAGTGCTAGTCATTCTTGTATGTACTTTTCCCTCTGTTTACTTTGTCTTATTTGCCAATATCCTCTATGTTCCTTCTTTCGTTTTCTTTTTTCTATACATTTTAATTCTTTCTTGCTCTTTTATCTTTTCCTCTGGGTTTAGGGCTCATGAAGATTTCCATAGTCTGATCCAGTGGAGGAGAAAGAAGGAATCTGCTTTTGAGTAGGGAGGGTAGAGGGGAAAGAAAGACAGAGAGGGAGGGAAAAAGGGAGGGATGGAGAGAGAGAGAGAGAGAGAGAGGAAAACAGAGACAGAGACACAAAGCCTCACTATGTAGCCCAGCCTGGTCTAGAACTCCTGCTCCTCTTGCCCCAGCCTCCTAAGTGCTGGAAGTATAGATATGAGCCACTACACCAAGATAGGAATTTGCTTCTAACTAGGATTCCTCGTATCAACTCATTTTTTTTCTCCAATGCAATATTACTTTGAGCAGGTAAACATATAATGGAAGGGAACAGTAGGACCACTTAACTTGCAGCATCACCTTTCAGTTATAGGTGATGAAAGAATACTCCCCTTCCAGTTGGTGATATTGAAGAACTGAGCCAGTGGTCTGAAAGTCCTGAGTTCCTACTTGGTATTACGTTGCCCCCTTAAGAATCAAGTACCAGAGCTGGAGATGTAGCTCATTGGTAGAGTGCTTGACTGGCAATGGTGAGGCTCTGGGTTCAATCCCCAGCACTGTAAAAAAGAAAAAAAAATGTCAAATATCATTTCACAAATTATGAACATCCAGTGCTTTCCCTACAAATACCTATGAATCCCAGTGCTGGATGCAGTGGCACACACTTGTAATCCCAGCAATTCAGGAGGCTGAGGGAGGAGGATCTCAAGTTCAAGGCCAGAGGCAGTATGTACAATTTAAAGAGACCCTGACTCAAGGAAAAGAAAAGGGAATATATATATATATTTATGAATTCCTGAGAAGTTAATAGTCATGATCACCCCTAATACTCCAGTGTTTTGTCTCTGCCAAACTATTTGTTAAGGGAATATTTTAAACTGTTCTGGGAATTGATTCATGTTTTGTGCCACTTCAATCCTGTCATGTCATCAGTGACTTTTTTTAATTTTCATCCATACAAAAATTACTCACAAAAGACATTTATTTACATGTGGAAAACTTGGCAGAAGCTTCAGGAAAATTGAGGGTTTTATATCACAGCCATGTCAGTATCAAACTTAAATGTTAGATATTTCTGATGTTGAAAGTGCCTTGGCCATTCTGAAAAATAGGTTCTAGTTTCTATAAAATGATGTTAAATAACAATACTTACTTCACAAGTTTGTTGTGAGGGTTAAATGAGATAAGCCATGAAAAACACTCTTTTACTTACTCTTATCACTTTTATTATTGTTTTCTGGCTTGTTACCATGTGGCTTGACCCTCCTCTCTCTTTTTTGTCTCTTTTCTTTCTTCTGCCATCTAAATTCCTGTTTATTTCCTCGTGGCTGCACACTTTAGCTCTGGCATCCACCTGAGACATTTAGGAAAGCATTTCCTAAACAGTTTCCTTCCTAGGTGCCAGCCATTATGATAAAACATCTTATTGTCCCACTATTTACATATTTCAAGCTCTTATAGTGAATTTATTTAAGAAGGTAAGTCACAGACATAGCCTGGATTCAGATTAAGTTCCTCCCCATGTTCTAGACAATCTATACCTACTAACTACCTAGTGTACTTATTGACCAAATAGTGATTCTTATCTTTGTTAAAGTACACGCTTGTTGATGGTGGTGGTGGTGTTAGGTGTCCGACTCATAGTAACCTTACGTACAACAGACAAAACACTATTGTCAGTGCTTCTCTGCTATTCATAGGGTTTTCAATGGCTGATTGTTTTTTGGGAGTGGGTTGCTGGGTCCTTCTCCCAAGCCTACAGCACCTGGTGTTCCCAGGAGGTCTCTCATCCAAGTACTAACCAGGCCCAATCTGGCTTAGCTTCTGAGATCTGACGGGATCAGATGCCACGTTGGTACAGCTTCAGGCTTGTTGATGGTGAGGCTGTATTTAATACATTTTATTCTGGCACAGAAATATGTAGGTGGCTGAAATAGGTAACTGATTGATTCTTTTCCTTTCTCTACTGTCATGGTGTGTGTTGTTGAGTCCTATACTTGTCATGTCTTCTCATAAAACTTCCAGGATTACATGATTTCAGCAAAGAAACTAAAGCAGAATCATCCCGTACTCTAAGGAATTCAAACTAAAATGAATAATAAAATTAGGTACAACTCCACAAGGAGATAATGAAGAAGACCCAAGCTGGGTCTATAAGGAATTGTGTATGTGGTGGCACATGTATTTATGCTATATCAATGTTACTTGAATTTTATCCGATCAAGCTAAAAATGTTGGCACTATCAGGAAAACTAGACATGATTTATTGGGAAAATAATTATTTTCCTTATAATTCTGTACTACGAGGTTGTTCTCATAATAAACATGTGAGAACTGGCCAGATGTGGTGGGGGATGCCTATAATCCCAGTACTAGAGGCAGAGGCAGAAGGATCATGGCAAATTTGAGGCCTCTCTGGTCTACATAGTGAATTCCAGGTCAACCAATGCTGCCTTGGTTAAGAAAAAACCAAACCAAACCAAAATAACAACAAAAACCTTTTGTTTGAAAAACCTAATTGAGTGAATAGATTCAACAATATTGGTATATTCAGTTCCCAGGAAGGAAAAAAAAAGTGTTATCTTTTTAAGGTGGTATGAGGAGTTGGAATGGGTTCACTTCCTCCTAGATGAGGTGGAAAGGGTGGTAACAGTTACATGGAGACACCTCCTTATCCCAGCTGAGCCCACTGGAAGTAGGGCATTCTGGGAATTCTTCACCAAGGCTCAGCAACCAGCAATCCAAATTTGAAAGAGACCACCATAGGAGCAGGTGGCCCAGGTGTGTGTGTGTGTGTGTGCCTTTGCAAGTTTGTGTATGTATGGAATATGCCCCTGCACAACAGCAGGGGGCTGTGTGTGCATTGTGGAGGCAGGTGGGCTGGGAGAGGTAATGCTCTTTCCTTTTTAACATCCAGCTGAGACTTCCCCTGCAGCTTTGGATACATTTTAACTAGTCTTGGAAGTATCCAGCCTTGGTGGGACTGAGTATTCAATTACTTTCTAATTATGGCCCTTTGGAGTCTACATGCCACTGGAGCAGGTATGATATCCATTCTATTCATTGCTTTAAACTCAGGGTCTAGAATAATGCGTGGTTATTTATTGAATGAATGAATTCGTTATTTTCATAAGACAGATCACTTTATCTCTCTTTCCTGTATTTTAAAACAGACGCATGGTAATATATGCCTAAAAGGGCTGAGCTGATGCAGCTTTTCTGGAATCTCATTCCAATTTGACCCCTAACTTGACTTAGGGTGCAAATCACAGATGGGCCTACCCTTTCCAGCCCAGAAGAAGGAAATAGTGAAAAGTTTGGAGTGAGACTTTCTAATGTAGCTGTGCAAATCCCTCTACAAACCATTTTAGAAATTATGGTGATGGCTCCTTAATAACGGAAGGTACCACTGGGCAAGTTGTCTTATCCAAAGCCAGAAATCACTGACAATTGCTAGGACTATTGTTATATAGAAAAGCCCTGTAGTTGGTCCCCTGGATTTCAAGTGGAGGAAAGAAACTCTTACATAAAGGGGGATGGGCAAGTATTATCTATTTTCAAGAAAATATATACATAACACAGGGAAATGCCTACATGTGTCTGTGCAGACCTACCTCATATTTTGGGTACCATAAAACCTGGGCTGCTTGGAAAGGTAGAGTGCCCATATGACGAAGGGGTGCAGGATTTTTCTTTAGGAGGGGAAGAGACAATTTCAAGCGCATACAACGATAATAATAGCTAATGTTTATTAGGCTTTACTGTGTGCCAGACCCTGTTCTAAGTGTTTATGCTTATTTAATGTTCACAAGAAACATGTGAGGTCAACTACTGTTATTGTCATTTCATAGAGGAGGGACTCAAGGATGAGAAAGGTTAAGACACTCGCCCAAGCTTACATGGAGAATTGATGCCTTTTGTAATGATGGAGAATGACAACACCAATGTGGCAAGTACCAGCACCAGGAAAATAACAATGGATGAGTAATCTCCTAGGGGACCTCTGCTTCTGTTCCAGAGGTGATTCAGAAGCCTAAATCTAGGTACACAATTCTGAGCAGTTTATCAACTTTGTAACTTTCCCATATTGACTATCCTTGTCATTCTCAAATTCCCTGCAAAAATTCTCTCCACATCATTTGAAGTGAAAAGAACAGGGGTTTTTATTTTTAGGGACAGTAAAGAGAACTGAACTTGAGACAAAGAAATAGGTCAGTGTTGGTAGCTAGGTTTTGGGGACCTGTTGTAAAAAGGAAAATGCAAGGCACAAGTTTCACATGCACAGAGACATCGGCAATAACCAGATAATCTCAGGAAGAGCTGATATATGAACTGAGGAAACAGACTCAAATCATTACTGAGGGAGGCTATGGAACATTCTTTTCTGAAGGTGTTTAGATTTTGGAACCTCTCAGGCTTTGTTTCCTAGATCTGTGTTTTTATGTTACCATAAAAAGAAGGTGCAATTTCCTGATATGCTGCAACAACACCTGAGAGATTTTCTGTTCAACCCTGCCAACTGCTCCTGGCCTGGGTGTTTTAGCCTACAGAAGACTTTCCAGAGTAGAATTTATTCTCATTTAGATTACAAATACGAATCATCTACTGTGGGAACTGCACACTGAAAAGAATTGTAGTGAAGCATAATACAGCCCCTAACTTTAAGGGAGCATCAGTTGATACAGGCATATACAATGGGGGTCATCTGATTCAAGGACACAGTTCTGAAAAGACGCAGTCACTGGAGGCTTCCAGAGATGGGGGGATCCACCAAGTTCATGCTTATTTGTCAGCCTGGCCAGAAGAGAGAATATATATTGAGAAACAGCTCTGTGTTTGTTTGCTTAGAGAAATGAATGAGATAGCCTCTATGGAATGGAAATGAACAGTCCAAGACTAGGGGGAGCCTTGGTTGTTGGTTGGGGAGGGAAGCATGGCCCAAATGCCTAAATGGTGGGAGATGGTGAGAATACAGTGGTCTAGCAATTCTAGGACAAATTCCTAAAGGCTTTTTATTAAAAATTCAGAGGATAAGTCTCAGTCACAGATCTTTTTTTTTTCTTTTAGATAAGAGTCTATGTAGCCCAGGCTGGCCTCAAATTCATGATCCTTCTGCCTCAGCCTCCTGATTGTTGGCATGTGTCACCATGCCTGTACTAAGCTCACTTCTTATGCCTTTTTTATTTTATTGGAAATTTTTAATGTACACCTTAATATGATTCATTCTGGCATGTTTTTTATTGTGACATTTTCCTACATGCATTTTGTTGTAAATTATACATATAAGTTCTCCCTTACCCTCTTGTGTGCTTCCTCCTCCCTTACCATCCTCCCCCAAAGACTTCTCTTCCATTTACTTGTCTTTTTATGGTAATATTTTTCTATATATCCTTGGGTTCCAGTTCTGTTTAAGATAGAAACTTTTTCTGTAGTGAACTTTCTTTTCACATTGTCAGAACTATTACATGCATTTTGTAGACCATCTATAATAATACCATTCTTAGCTTTTTTTTCCTTCTATTATGATCCGACCTTTGAACAGGATTTTTTCTTCTTATAATTTTGATTCAGCTCCCACATATGAGTGAGAACATGTGGTATTTCTCTTTCTGAGTTTGTGTTCATTCACCTAAAATAATTTTCTCCAATTCCATCCATTTTGCTGCAAATGGCATTATTTCATTTTTTTTCAATTGCTGAGTAGTATTCCATTGTGTATATGTACCATAGTTTTTTTTATCCATTCTTCTGTTGATGGGCACTTTGGTTGATTCCATATCCTTGCTATTGTGAAAAGTGCTGCATTGAAACGTGGAGATGCAGGTGTCTCTGTGGTATGATGACCCATCTCCCTTTGGGTAAATTCCCAATAGTGTTATAGCTGGGTCATATGGTAGATCCATTTTTAGTTTTTTAAGATACCTCCATATTGATTTCCAAAGTGGTTGGACTAATTTCCAGCTCCACCAGCAGTGTAAGAGTGTTCCCTTTTCTCTGCAACCTCGCCAGCATTTGTTGTTATTTGTTTTATTGATCTTGGCCATTCTTACTGGTGTAAGGTGAAATCTCACAGTTTTGATTTGCATTTCCCTAATAGCTAGGGATAGTGAGCATTTTTTCATGTGTTTCATGGCTTTATGGACCTCTTCATTTGAGAACTGTCTACTCAGTTCCTTTGCCCATTTGTGTATTAGGTTATTTGTTTCCCTGGAAATTTTTTTCTTAATTTCTTTATAAATTCTGGTAATTAGACCTTTGTCTGATGTATAGGATGTGAAGATTTTTTCCCATTCAGTGGAGGTTTCCTTGACTGTTAATTGTTTCTTTTGCTGTACAGAAGCCTTTTAATTTCATGTTCTTATGCCTTTTTGAGAAAACCTGAGTTTGGGGAAGGTTGAACACCAGGACTCTGGGCACTTCCTCATGCTGGAGAGTAAGACTCAGCAGCCCCACTGACCTTCCAGGTCTTCCATGAAGCTTTGACCATGAGGGGCAAAGTGGGTGGCTTCCAAGGACTGATTTCCTTTCCCCCTTTATCCTACTAGAGCTGGATCTCACAAGGAAAATGTATTGTGAAATTTAAAAAAAATATTTTTTTACATCCAAACATTCTTTTTTTAATTGGAAATTTTTAATGTACACCTTAATGGGTTTCATTCTGACATGTATTTCATTGTGACATTTCCGCATATGCATTTCATTGAACATTGCTCACAAAACTTTCCCCTTACCCTCTCATGCCTCTCCTTCCCCATCCTCACCTCCCCCCCCCATGATCTCCTTTCTATTTATATGTCTTTTGGTGGGAATATTTATCTATATATGTGCATCCCAATTTTGATTTAATTCCAAACTTTTTTGTATAGTGATCTATCTCTTTACATTCTCAGCAGTATTACATGAGTAATCTAGTTTGTTCATCAAAACATTCTTAAAGAACAGAAAGTTGATATACTAGATAAAAATGACACATATTGTATTTATTTTTTCATTCACTCTCATTCACTTCTTCCCACAATCTACATTTATCAAATCTCAACTATATAAGGTATGATACTATCAATTTTCCAACCTCACTCCTGTGTCTGGTTTATTTCACTTATAATGCCCTCCAGTTCCATCCATTTTGCCACAAATGACAGGATCTCCTTCTTATTGTGGCAGAGTAATAGTCTATTGTGTATACATACCATATTTTCTTTATTTATCCATTGATAGGCACCTATGCTTATTTTATCTTGGCTATTGTGAATAGTGCAGCAAAAATATGGAAGTATGGGTATCTCTTTGGGATGTTAATTTCATTTCTTTTGGATACACTTACTCAGAAATGGGATAGCAAGATCATATGGGAGATCTATTTTTAACTTTTTGAGGAACCACTATACTGTTTTCCATTAATGGATGAATTAATTTCCATCCCCATCACCTGGGTATGAATTCCCTTTTCTCTACATTCTCCCCAGTATTTGCAATTTTATGCTTTTTTTGATAACAGCATTTCTACCTGGAGTGAATATCAAAACACAATTAAATAGGAAGAACACATTCTGTTGTTCTATAGCACTGTAGGATTATATGAGCTCACAATAAAGTATTATATTAAAGCATTAAGAGAGAGGAGCTTAAGCTGGGCGTGGTGGCATATGCCTGTAATGCCAGCTACTCGGGAGGCAGAGGCAGGAGTATGGCAAGTTCGAGACCAGAGGCAGTCTGTGTAATTTAGCAAGACGTTGTCTCAAAAAGTAAAATAAAAAAAAATTAAATTAAAAAAAGACTGAGGGTGCAGCTCACTGGTCCAGCACTTGCAAGGCATGCAAGCCAGAGGTCCTGGGTTCAACACCCAGTACCACAAAAAAAAAAAAAAAAAAAAAAAAAAAAAAAAAAAAAAAAAAAAGAAAGAAAGAAAGAAAAGAGAGACAGAGACAGAGACAAAGAGACAGAGAGAGGAACTTGAAGACTTAAAACATAAATGACTAGGAGCAGGAAATGCTGGTTGATCAATACACATTATATGTTATTGAAAAAGGAAAATAAAGGTTTCCATGCTAAGGGGGACACAAAGATGGATGTAGCTCAGTTCTTGCCTTATCCAGAGGTCACTGACGAGCTCACATCATGTTAGGCTATGATTGGGACACATTCGGGCAGAAGAAAATCATTTGAGGATGTGTCCCATCACACTAATTCCTCATAACCTCAAAGAATGAGTTTGGTTTTATTCAGCCACTCCCTACACCTGTGTACCTCCAGAGAGAAAGTAATGTTCAAAACTTTGTTAAATAAAGCCATACTGTTCTTTTTGTTGCAGTGGGTCACAGGGCTGAAACTGTGCATGTGCTCATCCTGAAGGCTTACCGGCTAGCAATAAAGATTTTCTGGGGGATGAGAAGATTATTCAGTACATCATCTGTTCCATCTTATATTTATTTAGCATTTACTCTCCAGGACACTTTTGTTTACAGATAGGCAAAGAATAGGCAATATGAGAGAAAAATTGGTTGGGGGCTCATGGCCTATCTGAGAAAAATAAAAATTGTGGGAATTGGAGCCCTTGTAAACAGTACTTTATATTCTATCATTCTGTGACCTATTTGCTCTTTGTGATTCTACTTATAAAAATAGCCAGAAATATGGTTAAGAATAGTACTTCGGGCCAGGCACCATGGCACACACCTGTAATCCCAGTGACTCAGGAGGCTGAGGCAGGAGGATCATAAGTTTGAGACCAGACACAGCCTGTGCAATTTAGCAAAACCCTGTCTAAAAATAAAAATAAAAAGGGGGCTGGGCGTGTAGCTCAGGAGCAGAGCAGTTGCCTAGCATGTGCAAGGCCCTGGATCCAAGCTCCTAGTAGCAGGGGGAAAAAAGTAAATTGGGGTCTAAATATCCTTTGGAAATTGTATTATTTTTGGCAATGTATTGCTAAGAGGCCCTGCACAAAAGTCTCATCCATTCATGTTATAGAAGAATTAGACTGTAGGGACCTATAGTGGCTCCTGAGGCCAATGGGACAAAATTAGACTCAGGGTAAATTTGTTTTACATTATTTCATTTATTAATAAATGTTGGTGGGGTACAGAGTCATATGTCTTTTGCAATATCTATTATGCAGCTGTTAAATCACTGTTGTTTACATGTTCATCAACTTACATATTTTGCAGAACCATATAAACTAAAGAAGAGAAGGAAAGAAAAAAGTAGGAATTTTAGTTAATATGTAATAAAAATCACATACAATCATGGGTTATATTCTCATTGATTTTTTTCTTTTCCCCTATTTTTCTCATGTATTCATTTAGTTACCAGAAGCTGTAGGCTGTAGGCTTGGGAGAAGGACCTGGCAACCCCCTCCCAAAAATCAATCTGCCATTGAAAACCCTATGAACATCAGAGAAGCACTGATAATAGTGTTTCCCCTGTTGTACAGAGGATCGCTATGAGTCGGATACCGACTCGACGGCACCTAACAACAACAACATTCATTTAGTTATGTCATATATTTTGAGATTATCCTCTCCCTCTTTACCCTTCTACATTATTTCCCCTCCCTTAGCCCTTTCACTACTTCTGCTCCCCTGTATTCCCCTCCCTCTTCTTTCTACTCTGTTTATATTTTCCCTTCTTAGATAATTATGTTTATTCATTTTTATATGTCTACATTGTTGTTGTTGTTGTTAGGTTCTGTCGAGTGGGTATTCAACTCATAGCAACCCGCTGTACAACAGGGGAAACACTATTGTCAGTGCTTCTCTGCTGTTCATAGGGTTTTCAATGGCAGATTGATTTTTGGGAGGGGGTTGCCAGGTCCTTCTCCCAAGATGTCTACATACGTATAGTTTTTTTCCTCCTTTAAGCTAGATTTAGCTCCCACATATGGTATTTCTCTTTTTGGGACTGGGTTCATTTGCTTAAGTTGATATTCTCCAGTTCCATCCATTTTGCTGCACATGACATAGTTTCATTTTTATTTATTACTGAGGAATATTCCATTGTGTATATATACCACAATTTTTCTATCCATTCCTCTTTTGATGGACATCTTGATTGATTCCATACCCTTGTGATTATGAAAAGTGCTGCATTAAATATGGAAGTGCAAGTGTCCTCGTGGTATGATGTCTTATCTTCCCTTGGATATATTCCCAGGAGTGGTATAGTGGGGTCACTTGGCAGTTCTATTCTTAGTTTTCTAAGATACCTCCATATTGATTTCCAAAGTGGCTGGACTAATTTAAGGTCCCACTGGCAGTGTGAAATGTTCCTTTTCTCTGCAACCTTGCCAACACTTATTATTTGTTTTGTTAATCTTGGCCATTCTTATGGAGTGAGATGGAATCTCAATGTTGTTTTGATTTTCATTTCCCTAATGGCTAGGGATAGTGAGCATTTTTTCATGTGGTTCTTGGCCCTTCAAAATTCTTCCTTTGAGAATTGTCTGTTCATATTTTTTGTCCACTTATGTATTGGGTTATTTGTTGTCTTGGTATTTTCTTTCTTAAGTTCTTTGTATATTCTTGAAATTAGTCCTCTGTTGGTTGTGTAGGATGCAAAGATTTTCTCCCATTCTGTGGGCTTTCTCTTAACTCTGTTGATTGTTCTATCTTCTAGTATCTTCTGCTATTTCTTTCTTTAATGTTTTGGAGTTTTCCTTGTAAAAGTCTTTAGGGTCTTTGGTTAGGCTGACTCCTAAATATTTATTTTTTTGGTGTGCTATTGTAATTGGGATTGTTGTCTTGATTTCCTTCTCTTCCTTGTAACTATTGGTATAAAGGAAGGCTACTGATTTTTTGAGTGTTAATTTTTTATCCTGCTACTTTGCTTAAGGAGCTAATTAGCTCTAAGAGTTTTCTAGTGGAATTTTTGGGACGATTTACATAGAGGATCATCCATCTACAAATAAGAATAATTTGACCTCTTCTTTTCCTATCTGTATTCCTTTAACTTCTTCCTCTTGCCTGATTGCTCTGGCTAGGACTTCAATCATGATATTGAATAAGAGAGGAAAGAGTGGACATCTTTGTCTTATTTCTGATTTTAGAGGGAATGGTTTCAGTTTTTCCCCCATTGAATATGATGTTAGCTATAGGTTTGTCATAAATGGCCTTTATGATGTTGAGATAAGTTCCCACTATGCCCAGTTTCTTCAGGACTTTTATCATAAAAAGATGTTGCACTTTGTCAAAAAACTTTTCAGCAACAATTGAGATGATCATGTGATTTCTGTGTGTAAGTCTTTTGATATGTTGAATTATATTAATTGATTTTCATATGTTAAATAGCATCGCATCTGTTGAATGAAGCCCACCCAATCATGGTGTTTGATCTTTTTTTTTTTTTTTTTGTGGTACTGGGGGTTGAACCCAGAGCCTTGCACCTGCATGCTTTGCAAGTGCTAGACCACTGAGCTGCACCCTCAGCCCAGTTTTTTACTTTTTGAGACAGGGTCTCACTCTCACTATGTTACGCAGACTGCCTCTGGTCTCAAACTTCTGATCCTCCTGCCTCTGCCTCCAGAGCCACTGGGATTATAGGCGTGTGCCACCGCACCTGGCTGTATGATCTTTGTTGTTGTTGTTGTTGTTGTTGTTGTTGTTGTTGTTAGGTGCCATTGAGTCATGTCTGACTCATAGTGACCCTCATAGGGTTTACAATGGCAGATTGTTTCAGGATTGCCTTGGGAGTGGGTTGCCACATCCTTCTCCCATGATCTTTTTTATGTATTGTTAATTCAGTTTGCCAGAATTTTATGGAGGATTTTGCGTCAATGTTCATTAGGGAAATTGGTCTATATATCTCTTTCTTTGAAGGGTACTTATCTGGTTTTTGTATCAGGGTGATACTGCTTCATAGAATGAGTTAGGAAGTGTTCCTTCCTTTTATATTTTCTGAAATAATTTGAGGAGAATAGATATTAATTCTTCTTTGAAGGTTTGATAGAATTCAGCTGTGAACCTGTCAGAACCTGAACTTTTCTCTTTTGGAAGATACTTTTATTATTATCTCTAATTCAGTGAATGTAATGAGTCTGTTTAATTTGATTGTGTCCTCCAGGCTTAATTTTAGTAATTCATATGTATTAAGGTACTTATCCATTTCTTCTGTATTTTCATATTTTGGGCAGTACAATTTCTCAAGGTAGTCTCTGATGATCTTTTGGATTTCATTGGTATCCATGGTTATGACCCCTTTATCATGGCTGACTTTTAAAATTTGGGCCTTTTGTCTTTCTTTTGGTGAGTATAGCTAAAGGCGTGTCAATCTTGTTGACCATTTAAAGAATCAGTTCTTAGTTTTGTTAATTCTTTGTTTTGTCTTTTTAGTTTCCAATTGGTTAATTTCTGCCTTGATCTTGATAATTTCTTTCAGTGTACCCCTTTTGAGGTTGGCTTGTTGTTGGTCTTCTAGCACATTAAGATGTGTCATTAAGTTATTTAATTGGGCCTTCCATAACTTATTGATGAAGGCACTCATGGATATGAACTTCTCTCTTAGAACTGCCTTTGTTGTATCCCATAAGTTTTGGTAGGATATGCTTTCATCCACATTTGATTGCAGAAGATTTAAAATTTCCTCTCTGACTTTTTCATTGACTCACTGTTCATTCAGAAGTGTGTAATTTAGTCTCCATGTATTTGTAACATTTCTGGAGTTTTTCTTGCTTTTGAGTTCTAGTTTTATGCCATTGTGATCTGTTAAAGTACAAGGGATGATTTCAGTTTCTCTGTGTTTGTTGAGGCCATTATTGTGGACTGAAATGTGGTCTATTTTAGAAAAAGTTCCATGTGGTGCTGAGAAGAATGTGTATTTCATATCTGATGGATGGAATATTCAGTAGACATCTTTAAGTTCTGGGTGGTTTATGGTGCTGTTTAATTCCATTGTTTCTCTGTTGGTTTTTTGCTTTATAGACCTGTCTCTTAAGGAAGGTAGGGTATTGAAATCTCCCATAATTATTGTATCTGGTCCAATGTATTCCTTTATCTCCAATAAAATTTCTTTTATGAAGCTAGGTGCACCTATATTTGGGGAATAAATATTAAGTATCATTATGGGTTTCTGGTTGACTGATCTTTTTACTAATATATAGTGGCCTTCTTTATCTCTTCTGATTAGTGTGGGATTGAAGTCTAAGTTGTGAGAAATAAGGATCACTAATCCTGCTTTTTTTGGTTCCTACATGCTTGTTATATTGATTTCCAGCCTTTAATTGTCAGACTTTTATGGTCTTTGTGAATGAGGTAAATCTCTTTAATCCCACAAATTGAGGGCTTTTGTTTTTCAATCCAGTTGGGTGGTCAGTACCTCTTGAATTTACATTTAGGGTAATTATTGAGGGAAGCTTATTATTCTGCATCAATTTTGTGTTTGTTTCTATTTTTTTAATTCATACTTAGCCTGTTGTATTCTAAGTTCTCTCATATCTATTGTTCATTTCTTTGATCTTGCATTTGAGATTGTCTTAAAACTCCCATATGTGGTGTTTCATTAAGGATCTTCTACAATGCTGGCTTGGCGGTCACAGATCATACAAACATGTCAATATCATGAAATGTCTTAAACTCACTGTCTAGTTTAAAAGATAGCTTCTCTGGGTATTGTAATCTTGGTTGGCAGTTCTTCTTTTTCAGGACTTGAATAATGTCTGACCATGCTTTTCTTGCCTTTAAAGTTGTTGTTGAGAAGTCAGCCGTTATTCTGATGGGTTTTCCTTTCAAGTGAGTTGGCATTTCTCTCTTGCAGCTTTTATAGTAGCATCTTTGCTCTCTAGATTTACAATTCCAATTATAAAATATCATGGAGAAAATCTGTCCTAGTCTACTCTATTTGGAGTTCTAGATGCTTCAGTTGTATAGGTATCTATTTCTTCACTTAGTTTGGGAAGTTTTCAGCTGGTATCTCTTTGAATAGATTTCCAAACCCCCTAGTGTTATTTTCAGCTCCTTCATGAATCCTCTGAATTTTTAGGTTGCATATCTTCATTTTATCAGAGAACTCTTGAAGGTATTGGTCATACTGCCTCACCTTTCTTTCTTGGCATCTGAATAGATAAGATCCTCAACTTTTTCTTCTGTATTAGAGATCTTGTTTTTGGCTTTGACCAGTCTGGATACTGAAGATTTAACTGTAATATTAAGTTGATTGACTTTGCTTTGCAATCCTAGCATTTCTGTTTGATTCTTCTTCAGAATTTTAATTTCTTTGATGAATTTTTCTTCCAAGTTAGATACTTTTTTGTCCAGTGTCTCAATTGCTTTCATTGTGGTATCCTTGAGATCTTTCGACATATTTATAAGCAGCCATCTAAATTCTTTTTCTGGCATCTCTAAGAATTCAATTACTTTAAAAGTATCCATTGAAGGGCTTTGGTCCTTTGGGGCTTCCCTTTTCACCTGATCTTTCTTGTTTTGCGTGTCTTCTGTTCAGGTTTGCCCATTGCCTGGTCTAGGTGCAAGGTCTAGCCAATGTGAGAGTATGAGAAGTCTTATATTTGTTTTGACAAATAAACAGACAAATACACATTAAAAAACAAAACCTCAGAACTGCTTACCCCCTCATAAATAGAGATAATGATAAACATAAAAATAATAATAATAATAGATCAAAAAAAGAAATACACATTAAAAAACACAACACTAGAACCACCCAACTAACTCAGAAAATAAAAATAGAAAATGAAATAAAATAAAAAATAAAAAGGATGGCAACCCCAAACTGTTCAACTTGCCCTGATCAATCCACTCAGTCCCTTCAGACTTCTGCTTTCTTTCTGGATGTTGCCGAACAGCTATCCCACCCCTTCTGGTCCCTCTCACTCACAAGCTGGCTCCCTGCTGCCAGGTCCCCAAGTGTTGCACCCTCAGTGGCCACTCCCTCCTTAGGCTGTGCAGGTGTATACCTTTCTCCTTTGGGGTGGGCTTGGCTTGGCCAATGCTCAGTCTTGTTTTCTGCCACACCTTTTTCCTAGAGCTCACTCATAGGCCCCTGTCCCTATTGGTTGCTGTTGTCTGGTCTGTAAATTAGCTCCCAAAAGATTGTTAGATCTTTTCTCATGTGTGTCAGGCTCTGTAGCTCAACTCCTCCAAATGGAAAGAGGGTCTCCCTACACAATTCTATGCTCTTGGAGTGATGGCAGGTTGCTGGTGCTGCTCACTCTGGTGAGTCTTAGCTTTGGGCTCCCATGCCGAGCTCCTGCATGGCCTCTGCAGCCAGTGCCTCCCAGGCCATTTTTCTCCAACTCCAGGGTACCTAAATACACCAGTTCCTAAATACACCACAGCCCAATCAGTTTCTCTCTGGTTCAAGTTTCCAGTGGTGCCAGAGGCCAGGGAAACAACAGTCCCTCTCTGGTTAAAACCACAGTCTCTGGGTCCCAAGACCTGGAAGCAGGGCTGTGTAGCCCAGCTGGCTCCAAGGGCAGTGGCAGCAAGACTGGGTGCCAAGTGATGGCCACCCTCAGTGGCTTCTTCCCAGCAGAATTTTGCAGGCTTCCATTTTTGTTTTCCCCAGTACCTCTTACCAGCCAAGCAGCATCCAAGAGGGCACTTTATCCTCTGGTATCTTTTGCTGTTGCTTGCCCTGGGTTGGAGACTCTGGTGAGTTCCCCTGCCTTTTCCACATCTTCTCAATCATTTTAATTAACTTTTTTTTTGGCCTATTGTCCTTGTGTGGCCCTTTTTTCAATAATTAAAGCTGCTGTCCAGTCTTTTTCCGTTCTGAGTAGAGAATTTTGCATCTTTCCCTAACTCTGTTTTCATCCCTGGTTAAAGTGTGGTTTCTAACTGTCTGCCATCTTAACTGGCTTACTCTCCTGGTAAACTTTGAAAGAACTCAATAAACAAACATCTCTCTTGCCAATCTAAGTTAGAAATAATTGAAAAATAAGGCAAAGTAGACAAAATGATGGATATTATCACTAATACAAGTTAATTAGAGAAGCGGAATTAGACAGATGTCTAAGTCTTGCTAATTTTTGACCCCAGGATTAGTAACAATTCAGTACTCAGTAAGGGGAGTGCTGGACAACTGCTGACCTCTCCTGAGTGCTGAGCCACTCATGGAGGTGACCACATGGGATAGCTAAGAAGTTGTTTTTTTTTTTTCTCCCAGTATTGAGGGTTGAACCCAGGGCCTTGCACATGTCACACTGAACTGCATACCAAACCCCTTTTTTGTTTTTATTTTGAGTCAGTGTCTCACTAAATTGCCCAGGCTGCCTCTGGCCTTGAACCTGGGACCCTCCTTCCTCAGCCCCCTAAATCACTGGGAATACAGGCATGTGCCATGGCACCCAGCCACCTGAAGTCTTTCTTCACTTAGATTCACAGTCAGAAAAGTTGCTCCTCTATTCAGCCTCCTCTCCTGTTGTCAGTCCTGAGAAAAGAGTGGACATTTCTTCCTCTCCATGGGACTATATTCTTATTTCTCCACTGACATTAATTTTATTCCCCCATCTTTCCTTCCTGTTTTTGCTGCAACTGTTTTCATTTCCATTGTTCTTTCCACATCTCTCTTTCCCTGCTTGCAGGCCTTCATCCCTGGAGGGCTTTATGCCATATTGATCATGGGCAGCTATCAAGCATTTTTTCTGTACTTTCTCCTAAAAATTTATTTCAATCATACACTATAACCTTAGTGATTTAATAGTAATATTAAGTAAAACCAGAAACATGTAGTTTATATATTTTGATATCTACATATGAAATGAGGCAAATCTTTATTCTCTATATTAGGGAAAGAAGTAAATTGGCAGTTAGGTTGAAAACTGGGATGTATGAATGCCTAAGGAACATTATGTTTGTTTTTATGGACTAAGTTCATTCACAAACAGAACCTAGAAATTTGTGTTTCCCTAGAGTTAGCAATGGCTAGACAGAAGCCAGACATTGATTGGCTATCTGTTTGGATCATTGTTTTCTTTTCTAAATGTGGTTTAACTCTTTTCAATGTAAAGTATTTACTCGATTATCTTTGTCATAGTCTTACTATGAATTGAGTGTTATAATTTTATAGATTTTTGCTTGGTTCTTAAACATTAGGAAAAATCTTGCCCTATTGCTGGTTTGGCCCACATTCTTAAGAGAAAAACAAGCTTGAAAACAAAATGCATAACAGATGTAAAACACTGCAAAGCTCTCCACCTAGCCTTTCACCATAAGTGGTACTTTTAACACGAAGCTATACTCACTGAATTTTTGATGTGGCATGAAGTAACAGAGTTTCTTGCATTCTACACAAACCTGGTAATTATGGTCTTACAGATACTTCTAGTTAAAATTTTTTTATACCTAGTCAAGGAAATGCAATTTCTGTAAAATGCGCGTCCATAGATGGTGAGGGAGGAGAAACAAAAATAAAATGAAAATATGGACCTATAATTTGGTGAAATGAAACATCAAATATGTCACCTGCAGAACAAATAATTATTTCAAATGCACATATTTAAGCTCTTACAAGATGAGAAGTTGCTAAATAAATATACGCCAACATTAAAATTTGTCGGTAAAATGTAAGTAGTTTTTCAAAAGCAGTTTATACACTACCAAAAATGCCAAATTAACGGCAATTGTTTCAAAACCTCACCTTTGAAGCCTGTGTCCATTTAGGGCATGATGAAGTAAAACAGGGATGTTCGTGGCATGGCTTGTATGACATTGTGTCACCTGAGTACTTTGAGAAGAAAAGAAAGGTATTTTCTCTTCCTACACAACTTAATATTGAAGGGACACAGTTCAGGGGTTTGCCAGGCTCTACACTAGAACATTCTTGTGATCTGGTGTGACTCTTCTTGCTATAACATACAACAGTAACTTAATAGCTGGGTGCTATAACTCACACCTGTAATCTCAGTGACTCAGAGGCTGAGGCAGGAGGATCACAGATTGGAGGCCAGCAACAGCTTGCACAGCTAGTAAGACACTGTCTCAAAATTTAAAAGGGAGCTGGGAATACAGCTTAGAGGTACAGCATTAGCCTAGCATGCACAAGGCCCTGGCTTCAACCCCCAGTATTAAAAAAAAAAAAAAAAAGGAGACAAACAAAAACCTTAGTGAGTTAGCTTTCCCTCAGTTAAGATGTAGGCTTGACCATTATACAGTTTTTTCCCATATTGTAAAGAAAACATGTTAGTACCCAGATTTTATGGTGGTCTAGACCCTGCTTTATTATACTATCTCCACCACCTAAAATTGTTCTGGTATTTGGAAGATGAGCATTAAGTGTTCATGGATGAATGGATGAATTATCTTTTCCAGAATAATATTCTTTGAAACTGTCTTCAGAGATTGTATTTTACCACATTGCTAAAAGAACATCCATGGTTTCCTCTGCATCTTGTCCAGTTTGGTCCCATTAGCCCCAACATTCTAGACCTGACTACCTACATTGTCATTGTGCTAATCAGCAACATGGTCATCATAATCAGAAACATTAAAATAAAACCATATAAATGTATTCCAATGCATACTTCACTCCAAGGCCTTCTTGGAAGACCAATAACTCATTTTCATTCAAAGCAGATTATATTTTACATACAAATTAAAATTGTTTAGTTCCAAAACTGAAAAGAAAGGAAACCAACAAGAGGAGTGGTATTTTTTACTCTTGCAAGGTATTTAAGGAATTCAAATTGTTCTGGTTAGTAATTACTATTGAAATGTCAAAACTTGAATCTCTATCAAGAGAGGAGATGAAAAGTTTATAGAAAATTTGCACCTAGAATGAAACTCAATGGCTTAATATGATCTTCACATGTTGTTTTCCTAACTTTGCCAGATTTTATTAAGCCATCTGATACCCTTTCCTGATTCTCTTTCTGGGACTCTTTTCTGTGCCTACTGCTGCCTTTCACATGATGTGCACCTGATGGGGAGGAGGAAGGCAGTTCCCAGAAGACATATGTGTAAAATCCTATCAAATCCTAAACCTCATCAAATCAATCCAGGGGTTGGAGAGACACCCACTTCTCTTTCCTATGTTCTCTCAATTTCAACATACTAATAATGCATACAGACGGACAACCAATATTGAAGATCCAAACAAAAATAATTTATTAAATTATAATTTTCTAGAGAGCCTTGGAAACTATCTCTTATGAAAGAAATAAGTAAAGGCAGATTTCAGAGCACTTTATGTCTTCTTCTATACACTTATTCTAGAGATTTCCATGTATCACACAGGTGTAGTAATTAAAGGGCTTGACTAGATCTCTTTCCTTTGGGCTTAAATTGTTGTGCTTACTTATAACATTGTATAACCCACCTATCTGTCATACAGTCAAGGTAGCATTGAGAAATCATAGCCTTCCTGGCTTGCCTTAGCATTTTTGAGAGTTTGCTCGAGGGTGATAGGGTTTACAATACACATTTTCTAAATTAGGACTGATCTTGGTGGTGAGGTCTTCACAAAGTATTATTAGATTGAATCAAGATATCTAAGAAATCAGAGGTGGGGCATGTATCTCAGAAGAGTGTGTGCTTAGCCTCAGAAGACCCTGGGTTTGACCTCCAGCACTAAAAACAGCAACAAACACTGACCAAACTAGAGGTTCAATGGAATAAAACAAATCTTTCAACAATTAGTGCAGACTAGTTACCTGTTTGCAAAAGAATGAAGATAGAGCCCTTCCTTAGACTGTGCCTAAAAACTTACTCAAAATGGATCGTAAACATAAATATAAGAGCTAAAACTATAAAATTCTTAAAGAAATATATTTACATATCATATATCTGATACAGTACTTGTGTCTAGAATATATAAAGAATTCGTAACACTCAAAAATAGACAACCCAATTAAAAAGTGGCAAATAATCAGAATAGAGACTTCCCCAAAGAAGTTATAGAATACATATGGCCAATGAACACTTGAAAAGATGCTCACCATCATCTGTCATTAAGTCAAAGCCAATCAAAATCACAACAAATGCTACTTCAAACCTGCTAGGATAGCTATAATAAAGAAGACTGTAATAAATGTTGTATATGGAAGTTTTTGCGAAGATATGGATAAATTAGAACCCTTATCTGTTGCTGGCAGGGTTACAAAATTATGCAGCCACTTTGGAAACAGTTTGGCACTTTCTAAATATGTTAATATAGAGTTACCCTATGACCTAGCAATTCACAAGAGTACATGTGCAAGAGAATTGAAAATATATATCCATATAAAACCTAGGTAAACACCTAGGTACACACCCAAAAGAAATGAATGTAGATATGTATATAAAAACTTGTATACAGGTGTTCATAGAAGTGTGATTCAGAATAGCCAAAAACAACCAAATGTCCATCAACTGACAAATGGATAAGCAAAACGAGGCATATGAGTGAATGGATTAGTTGGTTGAGGTTTATTCCACCATTGAGATACTTCCCTCTGGAACTTCTTTGAAGCTAGATTTATTGCTCTTTTGTGGAGTAGGGATGGAGTGGTGCTCAGAGGGCCAGCTGATTGTAATGCTAGTCTTATTGGAGCTATTAGTATTGCCTTTGAATAACTGATATAGGTATGTAGACCCCCACCACTCCATAACATTTAGTTATTAGATTGCTTTATAAGAGATTTTATTTCTAACTTCTCCATAAAAAAAGGTAAAAGGAAATCAAACTCATGAAATCTTTATAGCATGGAAAGAATTTACTAAGGGTAAATCATAGCTTAATATCTAGTTCAAAGGGTGATTCTCAAAGGGTTGTCTTTGGACAGAAGTATAAGACTCACCTGGTGACTTATTAAAAATGCATATTCTCAGATCCTATCCCAACCCATTGTTCAGAAACCCTGGATGGGGCCCTGCTGAGGCCCAAATCTGTGTTTTCTGGAGCCCTCCAGGGGATCCTTCTGCATGCCACAGTTTGAGAGCCACTGCCTTAAGGTTGCCACAGCTATCAGGTGGGAAGCTTTCACTGAGTTGGTTGAGACTGGAAAGGGAAAGATCTTCCTAAAGTAGTACTCAAGGGAATTTCTAGGTCTGCAGAGTATCTTAGGTTGAATTCAGGGGCAGGGAGGTCTCCACACACTTGATATCCAAAGCTCCTCATTGGACATGCCACCTTGACAATTTTCTATTTCTGGGAAGGCAGAGCCGATATGTGATCATTGGTGTAGAGAGGGTGCAGGCTGAGACCCAGGTTCACAGAGAACCTGATGCTTCCCTTTTCTGGCTCCTTCCTGCCCATGAAGTAACGTGATTATTGGAATTTTAACAAACACCACATGCACACACACACACAAACACAAACAAACAAACAAACCAAAACAAATATGGACTCAAGTCTCATTTCTTATGTCTCTGTAGAAATGTTGGGAAATTTTTTGCATCTGAACCTGAGTGTTCATCTTTGGAGCTAATATATTATACAAAGTATTGTGTGGTTATGCCTAACATAAAGTAGATACTCAATAGACACTAGTTGCCTTGCTCCCTGAGTACTTAGGGCTGATGCTTAGTATAGAATGGGACTGAGCTCAGCCATGCTGACTGGGAAATGTTCTTTGATATTGTTTGGATAGTTAATATTCCTTAAAGCCCCAAGAGAGGAAAAAAAGAAAAGACCGAATTACATGTCAAAAGACACTCTGAAACTTGCTCTTGAATGTTGAGCAACTAAAGGAAAAGGAAGGCATGATGAAGTTAAAGAACTAAATGCAAGATTTCAAAGGGCAGCTTAGAAAAACAAAATCAAATATTATAGTGACATGTGCAAAGAGCTGGAGATAGAAAACCAAAGGGAAGAACATGCTCTAATTTCTCAAGCTTAAAGAACTGAAGAAAAAATTCAAACCTTGGGTGACAATACTGAAATACTCTGCAGGGAAAATATTTAATGATGCATGAATCATCAAAAGAAGATGGAAGGAATACATGGAGTCATTATACCAATAAGAATTGATGGATGACCAACCATTTCAAAGGGTTACATGTGATTAGGAACAAATGGTTCTGAAGAAAGAAGCAGAAACTGTCTTGAAGGAATTGGTGAAACACCAGGCTCCAGGAATTGAAGGAATATCAGTAAATATGTTTGAACAAACAGATGCATCACTGGAAGTGCTCACTTGTTTATGCCAAGGGATTTGGAAAACAGATACCTAGCCAACTGACTGTCAGAGATCAATATTTGTGCCTATTCACAAGAAAGGGGATCCAACTGAATGCAGAAATTATCAAATGATATAATTAGTATTTCATGCAAGTAAAATTTTGCTGAAGATCATTCAAATGCAACTGCAGCAGTATATTAACAGAGAAGTATCAGAAAATCAAGGCAGATTCAGAAGAGGGCATGGAACCAGGGACATCATTGCTGATGTCAAGTGGATATTAGCCAAAAGCAGAGAATACCAGGAACATAACTATCTATGTTTTATTGATTATGTAAATGATTTGACTGTGTGGATCACTATAAATTATGGATAACATTGCAAAGAATGGAAATACCTGAGCTCTTAATTATACTCATGAGCAATCTGTACATGGACCATGAGGTAGCCATTTGAACAGAACAAGGAAACACTGCCTGGCTTAAAGTCAAGAAAGGTGTGCATCAGGGCTATATCCTTTCACCATACCTCTTCAATCGCTATGCTGAGCAAATAATCCAAGAAATTGGATTTTATGAAAAAGAATGTGGGTGGCATCAGGATTGGAGGAAGATGCATTAGCAACCTGCCGTATGCAGATGACACAACTTTGCTTGCTGAGAGTGAACAGGATTTGAAATATTTACTGATAAAGATAAAAAACCACAGCCTTTAGTATGGATTGCACCTCAACATCAAGAAAACAAAAATCCTTACAACAGATTTGTATTGTAGGAAAAGTGCAAATTAGACCAAGGTGCTAGCTGCCTTTTATGCAGGGGAAGGAAACAGACTTTATTTCATATAATTACAGAAGGGTTAAAACAATTAGCTCATTTTTTCTTGCACCAAAAGATTTAAGATGAGTAGGAAAGCATTTTTAATGATCTATTGTATTTATCTCACCCTTGTTCTTTTTTTAATGTAGAATAGTGTCAAAATATCCTGACTGTTTTTAACCTGTTTTTCTCCTAAATTTCTGTCCTAAGTAATTTTTATTCAATTCATTTTTATAATTTTTGGCTTTGTTTTCTTATATGACACTAATTATAGACCAGGCAAAGTTTATATATTAACTAAATGACTCCCTATCTACCATCTATTGTTGTTGCACTTTTCCTCCTAAGTGGAACAAACTTCCTTCCAAAAACATTTACTGCAGTCACAGACTGCTGTTAATGGTCATTTTAGAGATAAAAATTCCATAAACTCATAGCACTGACATTTTATAAACGCTGTTAAACCCATGCTGGGGAATGGAAACCAATATCTCACCGTGTGCTAGGAAGTGGGGATTTATTTTCTTTGCTTACTATTGACAACCAGAAATGGCTAGATTAAAGCAGAGAAATATTTCAATGATGCAGAGCAAAGGTGGCTTCCTGTTTTGTTTTAGGTTTTGTTTCCTTCCCTTCTCAATGAGGGCTGTGTTTTCTGACATTCTCCAATTCTTTCGGCTCAATGATTTCCCCTTGAAAGGGCACAGCATTAGGGCCTCCACAGGTCAGGCCGTGTGCAAAGCACTGACAGGGAGAGGGCGGGGATGAGAGGGAAAGGGAGACTGAATGGAAGGAGCAACCCCGGGGCGATCTGTTTCCTATTTTCTCCTCCGGATTGAATTTATCTGGTTGGGAAGGGTTTCGTTGTTATCTTCACCGTTATTACCTGTGTGGGCTAGTGTTCCTTCACATTTTTTTTAAGTGTTAGGCGAAATTGTCGGTGAGAAGATTTAGATAATAAAAGCCTTTTTATTCCAGTGAGATATATATATCTATCTCCAAGTGATTTGAAGCAGTTTCCACTCTTAAGCTTTAAAAAGTAAAACTCAAAAGTTGTTACTGCAAAAGGGAAAGCAAAAGTTAGAAGGAAAACCAAAAACAGAAAAACAAAGAAAACTCCACAACCGTTCCATGCTTATGGTGCCGTTTGTCATCATGCACGGCATTTTTTCTCTTTATGAAAGGCAGTTTCCCCTCCCCAGTTTTCAAATTGCAGACCTCTGTAGTCACTAGCTGTAGGCTGATAAGACTCCACCACTGCTCTCAGGGGGCCGTGTTTTCTGCGACGTGGACATTTAAAAATGACTCTCCTTAAGCCTTCCTTAGGTCTGACTTTCTGCAGAGCCGGTGGGCACAGAGAAAGCTGCTTAGGAGTTTGCTGAAAGGAAATACTTCGGAGAACGAGGGGCTCAGGTGGGGTCCCAAGCGCCAAACTGGAGGGGACTCCTCCCCGGTGACTGGGGCAGGCTCAACACTGAAGAAGCAGAGGGGCCCATCTCTGGGGCCAAAGCTGGGCTCCCAGCGTGGGCGCGGGGAAGAGGTGCACGGCTCGAGCCAACGCCGTCTTGGGTCCTCGCGTCCTCACTGCTTGGCCAAGCTTGCCCACCCCACAGCCTTTCCCAGGGCACCCACTCCCTTCCTGGGAAGAGCAGCAGAAGCTGGGGGCAGAGACTGCGCACGGTGCAGGTGGGGTGTGGGGCTTGGAGCTCCCCCTCCAGCTCCGAAGCCGCAAAAGGAAGGCAGAGCCGTGGGTCCGAGGCCCGGACCTCCCGGCGAGGCTTCTCCCGCCCGCCCCTCCTGCCAGCCGCGGTCGTGGCGGCCGCAGCTCACACCGAAAATTAGAGCTCCCTCCCATGCAGGACTTGGCGAACTCTTACTGCCCCCTCCTCTCCCGTTAGTTTTCTCCTTCTCTTCCCTTCCTTCCTTCCCCCCTCCCGCCTCCGTCCTCCCCACTTGGGAGAATTTAATGCTGCTTCTGGCACCTTTATGTGATTCGGGGGATGGGACACCCCAGAGCTCCAACTACCTTAGCTGAATCCTACTTCTGTTTTTATTTCTCCCTCTCTTCTTCTTGTGTTCCTCTCCTCTGATTGATGTGCTAAGTCTGAAGCTTCTGCCAGAGGGAGAGGAATAAATAGATGCTGCTGAGCCCAGGGACTTAGACGTTGGGAAAGAGCAGCCAAAGCGGCAGGAGTGGAGCTCCGCGAAGCTCGTGGGACCCCATACGGGGAATTTGATCCAAGGAAGCTGTGAGCTTGCTGGGGGAGGAGAGGCGCACAGATCGTTGCGTCCACTGCCAGCGGGTAGGAGGAGACGGCGGAGCGGGTCTCTCGGCGCCCACCGCTCGGCTGCGCCCTGCCCGGTCCTGCGGGGATCATGGTCTGCGGCAGCCCCGGAGGGATGCTGCTGCTGCTGCGGGCCGGGCTGCTCGCCCTGGCGGCGCTCTGCCTGCTCCAGGTGCCCAGAGCACAGGCAGCAGCCTGCGAGCCCGTGCGCATCCCCCTGTGCAAGTCTCTGCCCTGGAACATGACCAAGATGCCCAACCACCTACACCACAGCACCCAGGCAAACGCCATCCTGGCCATCGAACAATTCGAAGGTCTGCTGGGCACCCACTGCAGCCCCGACCTGCTCTTCTTCCTCTGCGCCATGTACGCACCCATCTGCACCATTGACTTCCAGCACGAGCCCATCAAGCCCTGCAAGTCTGTGTGCGAGCGGGCCCGGCAGGGCTGTGAGCCCATCCTCATCAAGTACCGCCACTCG
>VMDO01007340.1:41448-53657 GCA_007922755.1 Pedetes capensis
AAAAAAAAAAAAAAAAAAAAAAAAAGTAGCATCTTTCAATCACATCAAATAATAGATCTCATCTTTATTCAACCCATAAATGTTGCTGTTATTGTTAGGTGCCATCGAGTCAGTGTCCAACTCATGGTGACCCTAAGTACAACAGGCAAAACACTATTATCAGTGCTTCTCTGCTATTCATAGGGTTTTTAATGGCTGATTGTTTTTTAGGAGTGGGTTGCCGGGTCCTTCTCCCCAAGCCTACAGCACCTAGTGTTCCCAGGTGGTCTCCCACCCAAATACTAACCAGGCCTGACCCTGCTTAGCTTCCAAGGTCTGATGGGATTGGATGCCACAGTGGTACAGCTGCAGGCCAACATAAAAATAAGAGTGCCAAACTCACAACACAAGGATTTACTTCTTTGAGACACTTGGTTCCTATCTAAATCAAATTTATCACTGAATTAGATTTTATATAGGAATTTTTGAAATAATAAATGTGTTGTGATTCTTTATTCTACCACCTTTCAGATTTTCCTATGGATTCTAGTAATGGAAACTGTAGAGGGACAAGCAGTGGTGAGTATATCACTATCTTTCTGGTTTTCTTTGTGGTCAAATTTGTCTTTGATATGATCTTGATACTCAAAGTCTTATTTGTGGAAGTTTGGGCCCTAATGTTTTAAAAGTAAACCTAAAAAATAGTTCATTATTTATATTAATTTTATTTTTATATTATTGTTGTTAGGTGCTGTCAAGACTGATCTGACTCATAGCAACCCTAAGTATTGCAGATACTTAGAAGCACTACCCAGCACTGTGCCATGTACACAATCTTTTATGGTTGAGCCCATTTTTGCCGACACTATGTTTCATCTCATTTGAGTCCTGCCACATCAGCAAAGGGAGGTCCCAGGGTCTTTACTCCATTCCCATCATTAAGATTGACTCTTCTAGTGCTGGGGGCACACCTGTAATCCCAGCAGCTTGGGGGGCAGAGGCAGGAGGCTCGCAAGTTCGAGACCAGAGGCAGTCTGTGTAACTTAGCGAGAAAAAAATGGGCTGGGGGGTGCAGCTCAGTGGTCTAGCACTTGCAAAGCATGCAGACGCAAGGCTCTGGGTTCAACCCCCAGTACCGCAAAAAAAAAAAAAGAAAAAAAAAAGTGATTTTTTTTTGAGGAAGCAAATCTTCCCTTGTTTCTTAAATGCCCAGTCTGAGGGGCTCATTTTCTGGCATGATATTTGACAGTGTTTCTTTGCTATTCATAGAGTTTTCAATGGCTACGATTGTTTCAGGAGTAGGCTGCCATGTCCTTCTCTCTAGTCTGTTTTAGTCTGGAAACTCAACTGAAACTTGTCTACCATGGGAAACTCTGCTGGTATCTGAAATACCAGTGGCGTAGCTCTTCAGTCTCACAGCAACACACAAGTCCTCACAGCACAACAAACTGACAGACATGTTGGTGATTTTTATATTAGCATATAATAAAACTGACCTTTTCCTTTGGTATGCAGTTTGTATACAGAAATTTTAATGAGTGTATAAATTCATGTAACGATTAGAATACAGAACAATTCTATCAATGCCTCCTCTGAATTCCTTCATGTTGTCTCTCTTTATTTTTATTAATTTATTAATTTATTTTTGAAGTACTTATGAGCAGAACCCAGGGCCTTACACATACTTTGCAAGGGCTCCACCAATGGGCTGGACCCCCAGCCAATTTTTTTATTTTTTATTTTGAGATAAGGTCTTGCTAAGTTACACAGCCTGCAGCTGTAGCCCTGTGGCATCCAATCCCATCAGATCTCAGAAGCTAAGCAGGGTCGGGCCTGGTTAGTACCTGGATGGGAGGCCACCTGGGAACACCAGAAGCTGTAGGCTTGGGAGAAGGACCTGGCAACCCCCTCCCAAAAATCAATCTGCCATTGAAAACCCTAGGAACAGCAAAGAAGTACTGACAATACGTGTTTCCCCTGTTGTACAGAGAGTCGCTATGAGTCAGATACAGACTCAACGGCACCTAACAACAACAACAACAAGTTACACAGGCTGCCTCTGGCCTTGGACTCATGATCCTCCTGCCTTAGCCTCCTAAATCAATGTAATTACAAGTGTGTGCCACCATGCTTGATTTGCTGTCTTCTTTTATAATCACAAGTTTCCTCTGCCCCTTAAGCACTGACCAATACTGACCTGCTCTCCATTGCTGTACTAATGTCTTTTGGGGATTGTCAGATAAATGAGATGATAGAGTATTTATCTTTTTGAGATTAGATTATTCCATCCAGCATAACACCTTTGAGAGTCATCCAAGTTACATGTATCAATAGTTCATTCCTTTATGTTGCTGAATATTTTATTACTTGGATGTATTACCACTTGTTTATCTTTCATTCTTTGACAGATATTTAGGTTGATTTTAGTTTTGGACAATCATGAGTACAACTGCTGTCGATTGTGTGAATATAAGTTTTTACTTGTCTAGAGTAAATATCTAGTTTTTACTAGAGTAAATATCTAGGAACATGACTGCTGGGTTATATGGTAAGTATATGTTTAATGTTACAAAAAAAAGCAAAATTATTTTCAAAATGGCTGTTCAGTTTTGTACTAGCAATGTGTAAGATTTCTAGCTGCTCTGTGTCCTTGTCAGAACTTGGTATTGTGTTTTATTTCGTTAGCCATTTTAATAAGCATGTAATAATAGCTTATTGTGGCTTTAATTTGCATTTCCCAAATTGTCAATGATGTTGAATAACTTTTTATGAGTTTATTTGCCTTCCACATATGTCATTTTGGTGGGGTGTCTACTCAATTCTTTTGCTCATTTTAAATTGGGTTGTTTAGTATTGAATTTTGAGATTATGGATTTGAAGAACCATCTTTTGATTTTGTTCATTTTCTCTATTTTCAATTTTATTGATTTCTATTCTCTTTTGCTTGCTTTGGATTTATTTATTTTAGGTCATCAGGGTAGAAGCTAATATTATTCATGAGGCTTTTTTTGTTTTCCAATATAATTTAGTGCTATCTAAAATGGCTTTGGGGCTGGGATTTAGCTCAGTTGGCAGAGCACCGCTCTGCAGTCTCTGAGATCCCGAGTTCAATTCCCAGCACCGCAAAAATGGGAGAAGGATGTGGCAACCTACTCCCAAGGCAATCCTGAAACAATCTGCCATTGAAAACCCTGTGAGGGTTGCTATGAGTTGGACATGACTCGACGGCTACTAACAACAACAACAAAATGGCTTTGGTTGCAAACCACAAATTTTGGTAGGATCAAAAATGGTTTTTCTTTAGTTCAATATATTTTATAATTTTCCTTGAGATTTCTTCTGACTCCTGCATTCTTTTTTTTTTTTTTTTTCCTGTGGTACTGAGGGTTGAACCCAGGACCTCGCGTTTGCATGCTCTGCAAGTGCTGGACCACTGGGCTGCACCCTCAGCCCATTTTTTTTTTTTAACTTTTCTGAGACAGGGTCTCCCTAAATTATGCAGACTGCCTCTGGTCTTGAACTTGTGATCCTCCTGCCTCCGCCTCCCCAGCCGCTGGGATTACAGGCGTGCACAACCATGCCTGGCAACTCCTGCATTCTTTAGGGTTGGGCTATTTATTTTGATGCAAATTTCCTATTATCTTTATGTTATCAACTCAGTTGATTGATTCTGTTATTTACTTCCTTTATATTCATGCCAATTTTCTGTCTATACCATCCATTGATCACTGAGAAAAGAATATTTAAGTTTCCAAAGATTTTTTTCAGCTTTTTTGAGGTTTGTTTCATATGTTTTGAACCTCTGTTATTTGATGCACAGTCAATTTTTTTTTATGTCATCGGTAAATTGATATTTTTTGTTATGTAATATCTACCTCTGGTAATTGTTTCTGCTTTAAAATCTATTTTGTATGATAATAGTATAACCACTGATTAGCATTTACAATGTATATCTTTGTCTATACTGCTACTTTTAACATCCCTATATCATTCTTTTTAAGTATTTACTATTATTTTAAATATAAATTTTAAATAAATTTCTTATACACATCATATAATTGGGTCCTGTTTTGCCATCAATTTAAAAAATCCATTCTGCTAATCTCTGTCTTTTGGATTATTGTGACCACCTAATCTAGTGTGCCTGCAGCTGTAGCCCTGTGGCATCCGATCCCGTCAGATCTCAGAAGCTAAGCAGGGTCGGGGCTGGTTAGTACCTGGATGGGAGACCACCTGGGAACACCAGAAGCTGTAGGATGGGAGAAGGACCTGGCAACCCCCTCCCAAAAATCAATCTGCCATTGAAAACCCTATGCACAGCAGAGAAGCACTGACAATAGTGTTTCCCCTGTTGTACAGAGGGTCGCTATGAGTCGGATACCGACTTGACGGCACCTAACGAATCTAGTGTACTTATTGATATGTTTCTATGTAGGTATGCCATTTTATTTGTTTTCTGTTTGTTACCTTTCTTTTTCATTCCTGTTTCCTTCTTTTTTTGGATTGAGTGTATTCCTCCCTCCTTTTCCCTCTCTCCTCCTCCCTCTCTCCTCCTCCGTCATGTCCATAAGAGCATGTGTGTGAGATACATGTATCTTCCCATGAGATTATGTCATATATATTTTTTTAACCATTAAATGTTTTTAAACAAGCAAGAAGAGAAAAATAGCCTACTGTATTTATGCATATGTTTATAATTTTTATTATTCTTCCTTATTTCCTTATGTTACTGGCTTTCTTTTGGTATCTGTTCTGTCCAAAGCGCCCACCCCCTTTTTTAGCACTTTTTAAAAGAGCAGTTGTAGTGGCAACAAATTCACAAATTCTCTGTTTTTCTTCACCTGTAAAAGTCTTCTTCTCACCTTTATTCCTGGAGGATACCATCACTGGATATAGAATTCTGGGTCAGCAGTTCATTTAACCCTTTAGATATATTCTGTTTATTTCTGGCCTCTATGGTTCTTTTGGGAAATTGGCAATCATTCAGATCATTGTTCCTTTAAAATTAATGCATCAATTTTGTTAGTTGCATTTGAGATTTTCTTCTTTGCCTTTAGTTTTTAGCATTTGGATAATAATATGCTTGGGCATTGATTACTGATTATGTTTATGATTAACTGAATTCCTGAGTCTATAAATGTATAATTTTTGCCAAATTTGAGAAGTGCTAAGAAATAATTTCTTCAAATACCTACCTTTCCCACCATACTGTTTTCCATGATGGTATGAATGTTAGATCTTTTGGAATTGCCCCCATAGTTCATTGTTTTCCTTCAATCTTTTTTTCTCTTTGTTGTTTAGATTCCTGCTTTTAATCCATCTTCACTGACTCTTTCTTTGATCATCTTTATTTTGCTATTGAGTACATCCAGGTAGTTTTTTGTTGTTGTTGTTGTTTTTGTTGTTACTGTATTTGCAAAATCAAAATTTCCATTTGGTTCTTCATGATATTTTGTATTTATTTCTTTGTTAAGATTTTCCATCTTTCCATTCATTTCAAGGGAGAACGTTGACATTTTTATTTTAGCAGAAATCAGCCTAGTTAGATTTAGACTAGTTAGATTTAGACTAGATTTAGACCAGTTTTCTGTGGGTGGTAATTTCAATATCACTTCCACTTCAAAAGCCTTTGCAGTGGCTTCAGATCTATTCCAGGTGTGTCCCCCCAAGTGGTCAGTATGAGATCAGGGCAATGATATATTCTGTAGTTCATTTTTCAAAGTCTGTGGGATATTGTTTCAAGTCCGATGCACCCATACCCAGTAGTGAGGTCAGCAGTTTGTAAACAATGTTATAAAATCATTTCCCAAGCTTTTTCCTCTGTATAATCTCCCCAGTATTTTTCAATTTCTTCAACCTCTGCATTGTAATCCTTTGGTTAGAAAGCTGTTTTTTTTTCCTCCCGTCCTTTCTTTTTTTTCTCTCTTCCTTTCTCCTTCCTTCCTTCCTTCCTTCCTTTCTTTCTTCCTTTCTTCCTTTCTTCTTTCTTTCTTTCTTTCCTTCTCTCTTGCCTTCTCTGCAATCATTTCTTGTGACTTCTCCTGCCCCTGAGACCACTCTGAGAAGTGAGCAGACATAGACAAAGCAATGGGGGTTTGCCCCAAACTGCCGATGCCACAGGTCCCCCAATTAGGGAGGTTTGCCTCTACCAGTTTTAAACTCCCTTGATGCAACTGTTGCTTAACTAACAGGTGGCTTGAGGGATGGATGGCAAGAGACCAGAGTGTTAAAGTCCAGTTTCTCTACTTTCTGAACTAGAGGACTTCTCCTAGAGTACCCTTTGGCTGTATGATGCCTGCTAATAGGTCCAGGCTGTGTGAAAACCATATTAGTGGATAACAGAGAAGAAAAATGATGAATCCACTATCAGTTTTATGGGTGCAGTTTTCTTCCCCAGTCTTCCTGGTACTATTTACTTTTCAGCATTCTAAAGAGTTGCTTCATGCATTCTGCTCAAATTTTAGAGCTACATTCAGGGAGAGAAACGTATTCCATCTTATCATACAAGAAAACAACAAAATTTAATAAAGTACAAAAAGCATATAAGTCAAGCATGAAGCTTAGTGTGTTTTCATAAACACCCTTATAAATATCACAGAGACCTAGATATATCAACCTTCCAGAAACCTCTAAGTCACTACTTTGATCCTTCTTCCCAAATGTAACTGTTAGTAAGAATTCTAATTCATAGATTTAATTTTGCTTGATCTTGGATTTTATATGAATGAAATCCTACAGTATGTATTTTTTGTGTGTGCATGTGTCTTCCTTTGCTCTTCATTATACAGTGGATAGCAATAGTTTTTCATTTTCATTTCTATGTAGTAGTCTATCATTGAATGTACCACACAGTATTCATTTAATGTTCCTGAATATTTGGGTTGTTTCCAGTTTTTGTTACTGTAACTAAATGTTGCATTTGTTTCTGCAAGAATATTATAATTACAATTAGTTTTAATTTATTTCTTCTATTTTACTTTCCTTTAGTAATTTGCACTGATTTTGGTTAGTATATCTTACTTGTAAGTTATCTTTAAGTGGAAATGAAACATTCACTTTATTAAGTTGTAAATAAGTTTGAAATACCAATTTCCTTGTTGTTGTTAGGCGCTGTACAGTTGTGTCCAACTCATAGCAACCCTCAAAGGGTTTTCAATTGTTTCGGGATTGCCTTAGGAGTAGATTGCCACGCTCATCTTTTGTGGCGCTGGGAATCCAACTCGGGACCTCAGAGACTGCAGAGTGGGGCTCTTCCAACTGAGCTAAATCCCAGCCCCTCTTCAATTTCCTTAGATGGGGATAATTTTAACTGTTGTCTTCCATTGAATATTATGAGGTGATAAGTACTTGAGCTGAAGCAAGGTCTACCAAAGATAGCCCCAACAATCATTTATCTTATTAAAAATATAGTTGAATTAAAATTATTTAGAACTACTTTGTCAATTACTTGATGTAATTGATACTGTTTTTCAGTCTCATAAAAGCAGTTGGAAATCATTGGTTTCCAGCAATGTGCTATTTTAAGGATCAGCCTTCTATTATGTTTGCTTAAAGTAAACCAAAAGCTCATTTGTGTAACAGTGCAATTGGTGAGTCAAAAATTCTGACCAAGTCCATGTGTATACTATCAATTTGTCCAGAAATTATGGCTAATACAGAGCTTCAACATGTGAAAGAGAGAAGACATCAACACTAAGCCCTCCTCCTCCTCCTCCTCCTCCTCCTCCTCCTCTTCTTCTTCTTGTTCTTGTTCTTGTTCTTGTTCTTCCTCTTCCTGTTAATGTTTTCCTGTTATTTGTAGAATGAGGATGAAGAAAACAAACAAATAGGCAAATCCAAAGCTACTCTGCTTGTGAAAAAACACTGATATATTCACATTTCAAAAAGAAAATGTAATTTGTTCAAGCTTAAAATTCTATACTTTGGAGAAATGTAACAGCTGAGATGGATCATAATAAAACAGGAAATCAAAAAGACACAAAAGCATTGTAACCTCCATAATGACCTCTTTCCAATGTGTCAAGATGTTTGTGTCTGGAATTTGGAAAGAACTTCTTTCCCTCCAAGTAATTTATTCTTTGCCTCAAAGTTTAACAATGTGCTTGTTCTTTTTCTTTTTGGAGATAATGAGTCTGAGCATCTTCCACTTTGTGAGTGTGTTTTACTATTGTAAATCCACTATCACAATAAGAAGTCTTTTCTATTTGGATGGCATAGAATATGGGGAATAAAAGCATTTTAATTCCATCCCACTGAATCACTTTGTCAATGAGACATTTAAGGCATATATTCAGAAGCTTCAATGAAAAAGTATTTTTTGTTAAAATAATACCAAAAAATTATTCTCCTAGTTTTGTACTTTATGATGACAACCAATTTATAAGCATTTACATTTAAAATACATAAATTTCTTCAGGTAGGAGATACAGTTGGTAAATTCTGATACTAATTAGCTATATGAGCATGACCAAATTATTTCTCTGGATCTGTTTCCCAATATAAAAATCAGATTTATTGATCTCTGATCTCCCTTCTGACTACAGAAGCTAAATTAACTTGGAGCAACTTCTTCTATGCTTTATTGGAAAAAAATTAAAAGAGATAAATAGTATTTTTGTACTTGGACATTAGCTTTTAACCATAGGATTTTTTTATTACTATATAGCAATTGAGCCTTTTGACCAATTCTCTTCCTCAGCATTCTCTTCCTTGAACTATTCCCCATATTATCCTGGTTCTCCTCTTGTCCCAAAGCTCTGGGGACACCCCAAGGCTCTTGCCCTTGGCCTCTTTTCCTTTCTGTTTATGATGACTTCTTCCCACTGGAGTTCATCCAGATAAATAAGTTCATGGTCACTTTTGTTACTCTCCAGGGTAGAATTCCCATCAATAAACATTTCTACCCAGCTATCCTATTTGGGGGTCTGGGATTTAGCTCAGTTGGTAGAGCGGCACTCTGCAGTCTCTGAGGTCCCGAGTTCAATTCCCAGCACCACAAAAATGGGAGAAGGACATGGCAATCCACTCCCGAGGCAATCCCAAAAAACAATCAGCCACTGAAAACCCTATGAGGGTGGCTATGAGTTGGACACGACTCAAAGGCACCTAACAACAACAGCAACATCCTATTTGGACTTCAAATATAGCATTTAATAACTAAAAATCGCCTGCAGCCATAGCCCTGTGGCATCTGATCCCGTCAGATCTCAGAAGCTAAGCAGGGTCAGGCCTGGTTAGTACCTGGATGGGAGACCGCCTGGGAATACCAGAAGCTGTAGGCTTGGGAGAAGGACCTGGCAACCCCCTCCCAAAAATCAATCTGCCATTGAAAACCCTATGCACAGCAGAGAAGCACTGACAATAGTGTTTCCCCTGTTGTACAGAGGGTTGCTATGAGTCAGACACCGACTCAAGGGCACCTAACAACTAAAAATCTTTTAATTAAAATTTTCCTCCTTGCAACTTTCTTTTTTAGTATGTGGCACCATCATTTTTCTAGGTTCCTGGTGCTGCAGCTTCATAGTTGATTTAGTCCTTCCATCCCACCATTCATCAAAAATGTAATGGGCAGTTATTTGTACCAGACACACTATATGCCATGGCCATGAAATGAAGGACTAGACAAGTGACTGGCATGCCCCTTTTCTTCTACCTCTTTTCTATGTACTTGACACTGAGTAGGCATGACATTCTAAAGTCTGTGAAACCTATTTTGTCCTTTTGTTCTTTGATTTGTTAGTGTACATCACAAAACATAATCCTTCAGATGTCCTAGGGAAAAGAGTCAGAATTGCATTGACTCTTTCTGTATTTTGGATATTCTGAATGACTCCTAGATCCAGAAACTTTGTGGAAGGTAGTTTATTGAAAAATTTCCAAAAACAAATCCTTAAGGAATAGATTGAATTTCCTTTTCTTATTAATATGGTGTTAGTCCTCTCAATCTTAAGCAATTCCCTTTTACAAAGTGCAAATTACTATCAATTGAGTCCTTTATTATATTTGAAGTTTGTTTTTATAGCTAAGTGGAGTAAATGTTACTTTTGCTTTTTAAAGCCTTATTATATTACCTAGGTTTACCAGTCAACTTCATCACATTTTCCATAAACTGCACTAACCCAAAATAAAACTTAATATGATATTTTTGCCCTATGCATATGTTTAGGAAATAAATATCATTTTAAACATGTAATGAATGGAAGCTAAGTCATGATACACTTCATTTTTATGGAAAAATGAAAGGAATGTCATATGAATTTTGATGTAAATGATACTTTATTAAGGTTCAATTTACTTACAGTATTACACACAAATCTGAAGTGTATGCCACATTGAATTTTAGCAAATGTATGTACCCACATAACCCTCACCCAGAAAAAGATAAAGGACATTTCCACAACCCTTGGACATTTCCTTGTGCCCACCATCAGCAATTACAGTTCTAGTTTTTATTACTATAGATTAGTGTTGTCTGATCTTCAGCTTCCTGTAAATGGAATCATACAGTACAGCTTTTGCCACTGGATACTTTTGTTTATCATAATGTTTCTGAGATTTATTCATTTGGTTCTGCCCATCGTTTCATTATTTTTATTGTATAATAATATACCCTTATATGAGCATTAATACCAATATGATCTTAAAATTCTAGCCTTTTAAATATTGTTCCTTATTTAATGTAGTTCTTGGTTTCCGATCCCACAGGAGTTGCATTGTTGCTGTATCCCTCCACTTATTTTATCATTGGATCAAGACACTAGGATTTTGGTGTTTTGTTTGGTTTTTCTATGTCCTAGGGACAATAATGGCTGGGATTTAGCTCAGTTGGTAGAGTACTGCTCTGTGGTCTCTGAGGTCCCAAGTTCAATTCCCAGCATTGAAAAAAAATGGGAGAAGGACATGGCAATCCACTCCCAAGGCAATTCCGAAACAACCAACCATTGGAAACCCTATGAGGGACGCTATGAGTCGGACACAACTTGATGGCACCTAACAACAACAACAGCAGGAACAATAATACACTAGATTCTCCATCAAGTGTCCATTTGATGACTTGTAATTTGAGGATGAGAGAATGTTGGTCCTAGGGATAGAATCTAGGGATGTTTTTCCATTTCCTTGCTTCTAGAAGGGTGGTGTACTTAACTTTCTGAAAGGCCCAATAAAATATTGCCCATCTTCCACTTACGGGCTTTCTCAACAAGTTCCACAATGGCATTTATCCCTGTTGCCATTTTGATTACTTTGATTATATAGCAGATGATTTCTTCACTTTTCTCCCTTGCTTTTTTGTTCCACCTCAGCCACTCACTTTCATAGGCAGTTCTGGATTTTGCATCTAGCAGCAGTGCTGGCTTTATAATCTTAATTTCAAGCACACCATTGCTTGACAATTACCTCTTTTCCTTCCAACTGATTTGCTTTGGTACCATCACTGTTGATTTTTTTTTTTTTTTTACTTTATTGAGACTGCCTATCATCAACTCCCACTTACTATCAGTTAGGCTCCTGGCCTCCTGGCCACCTGAGATTTCATTGTCTATAGTAATTATCATTCCTTTGGAAATGCCTTTAGTTCTCTTCCCTTCTCTTCCTCAGCCATACTCATGTGACAAATTCCCAACTGTAGTTACTGGAGAAAATCCCTCAACTGGAGTGACTGATTCACTTCACGACTGAAAATTCAAATAGACAATCAACATTGCCTAGCAATCCTCTCAACTAGAAAGTTTGCCTTTGCACTCAAAATAACTGCTTCATATTTTGGCTCCTTGCAGCCCCATATTCTCCCTCCCTTACCCCCTCACTCCCCATAGCGGATAACATTACTTTGTCCTTCAATGACAAAATAAAAGCTGTTGGAAGAAACTATGTCATCGTCTTACCAAGAAATTTATAACCCTGTCAACATCAGTACCCTTGTCTCCTTTTTTTTTTCTTGTAGAATAGATAAAGCATCCTGGCTTTCAAAGCCCTGTTCTCTCTTTTGCTCAGGATCTACTTATCTTCTTGACAGTTAAATTCAATGGGCCCTTTTATTTCCTAACTAATCTGAGCTTTGAAGGTTATTTGACACAGAGGATTCCCTTCTTTTCCTTACAATACCCTCTTTTCAGGCTTTTTGATTCCATATCCTTCTGTATTTCCTCCCACATCCCTGGATGCTCCTTCTCAGTCTCTTTTATAGACTTTTTATTTTCTATCTTATCTTCTATCTATTTACCTCTCTC
>VMDO01007340.1:53757-92334 GCA_007922755.1 Pedetes capensis
ATATATATATATATATATATATATATATATATATATATATATATATATATATATATATATATATATATATATATATATATATATATATATATATATATATATATATATATATATATATATATATATCTTGCTGGGGGTGCCAAAAGATATATACATATTTTAAGAGATGTTAGCTATGTATTACTTTTCAAAGTTTAATTGAATTATGGTAGCAGTGTGTAGTATGAAGTTCACTCAAAAGGTAGCATTAATCATATAAATACTAAAAACACCGTGTGACAAACAGGACAGCCAAAGAAGCAGAGTTGTCATTTGAGAAGCAGAAGACTATTTTGAAGTGGTATTTGAAATCTGAGAACATTGTGGAAGCATAACTACAATGGAGGCATGAGTATGCAACAGAGCTTCCAACATGACTAATATGTCTAACAATTGCACACATCATTTCAACAGAAGAAAGACAAATTCATGTTGTGATGGATCTGCTAGATGTTTAAAATTACTTAAGGAAATGCTCACAGACATCTCTTGTAGGCAGTTGAAAACATAGATCTGTACCTCAACATCAGAGTTAAGGACATATATTTTAAAATTACACACATTTATTTTTTATATCTTTTAAAAATTATTGCTGGGTGTGATAGTGCATATCTGTAATCCCAGCACTCAGGAGGCTGAAACATGAGGATTGTGAGTTCAAGGCCAGCATGGCTAAACAGTGAGACCCTGTCAAAAAACAAAACAAAAAAAGAAAATGGTTGTAGTCTGCTCCTATGGTGTCTTAAAGTGGAGAAAAACAGGACAAGTGTGTTCAGGAGCCAAACACTAGGATGCCAAACTTACAATGCATTTGGCACAAATTAAAATTACTTAAACTTTGATCTAATTTAAAAAAGAGCCAGTCTTGAAAGAGGTGCAATGGAAATTTATCACAAATAAAACTGTATTTCTTTCTTGTTCCCTACTTTTTGACAATAAATCTGAACTCAGATTTAAGATCTTTTCATAGAAAAATGTGAAAAATATCCACTCAAAGGTAGTAGTTTTTCAAAGTCATGGTACATGAGAGATTGTGGAGCTTTTGGAATCTAGTGAAGTTAATTATAGTCTTATAGCTCTGGGTGAGACCCAAAAGAGTTCAATTTCAAACAGAGGTCAGGACTCGCTAGAAAGTTGTATCACACTTAAGCTCAACCTTAAACAAGGTTGTTAAACAGTGATGATCCAGTATCAAATTTCATAGTTGTATCAGGTACTTAGAATTCCTTAGATCTTATAAAACAATATCAAAAATACTATTATCCTTATGTATTTCCAATAAAAGAGACTATGATGATGATCAAAGGTGAATAAAGAAGGATATGATCACTTTCCCGTCAGACTCAGGTTTACCAGAGCCTTACTTGTTGAAACATCTCAGGCACTGCAGGGAAACATGGGACCAAGTTTTTTTCTTTTTTCTTTTCTCTTCTTTTCATTTTTTCTCTTCTTTCTGTCTGTCTGTCTGTCTGTCTGTCTGTCTTTCTTTCTTTCTTTCTTTCTTTCTTTCTTTCTTTCTTTCTTTCTTTCTTTTTGTGCTAGGAATTGAACTTAGGGCCTTTCACATGCTAGCTCTACCAAAGAGCTACATCTTTGCCCCCTGAAGACCAAGTTCTGTGGGGCCACAGGCATGTTAATTTTTCAAATTTATACTAAAGTGATAAACTCATGTTTAGCCTGGAATTATAAGCAGTTTTTAGATTCATGAATACACAGAAGATCAGGAATTCCAGGAAAGTAGCTGAAGGAATTGAGGGAGAAGACTGAGGAATGTGAGGAACTTCCCAAGAGAACATCCTAGTTATGGCCCATGGTTGCTCATGGGATGTAGCATTGCTGCCTGTCCCACAGCCAGGGTATAGTATTTAATTCTAGGCTGTGAGACGAATGACCTTTTTATATTAAAGCCTTGTCCACATTTGAAGATCTTTGTCATTACTTACCTTATGTTACCAAAGCCAGGTCCTTTAACTATTAAAAAAAAAGTCCCTTTTAGATAAAGCTTGAAGGTAGACTCTAAATCCTTTATAAACCTTTCTTCTCAACAATAGAATATAAGACAATCAAGGCTGGGTGCTGCAGGCCTGTAATCCCAGTGACTCAAGAAGCTGAGGCAGAAGGGTCACAAGTTTTAGACTAGATGCAGCCTGTGTAACTTAGTGAGATCCTGCCTCAAAATTAAAAATTTAAAAAGTGTGGCCTGGAGATGCAGTCCACTGGTAGAGCAATTATCTAACATGTGTGAGGCCCTGGGATGAACTAGCAACCCCAATTCCCACCAAAAATCTCTAATGGTTTTTGCGCAAAGTTCAGTAAATAATAGATTTTATTTTGCCACTATAGAAACCAAAATTTAAAATCCTTGTGCCATTGTGAAACTGGGAGGGGAAGACTACTAGCAATTAAACTAGTAATGATAGTAATACTATTGGCCCAATAGAAAGTCCCAGTATCTACAAATCAACTATTGGCAGTAAAGAAAATAAACTATTACATTTTGATTTAGGATGGCAAGCACAAAAATGTAATAAACACACATAGTATATCTCTCCATGGTTCTTTATAATTTCTAATTCTTAGGCACTTGGGGATATACTGTATACTCTGAAACCTAATCTACACCCTTTCAACAGTTTTAGAGGGCTAAAAATCATATGTGTATTAGAAGCGTGCAGCATAGGTGTGCAGTCCAGAGCTGGTTTTGGGGGAAATTATAGAACCTCTGTACATGTCATAAAAACAATACAATGCAATAGTGTGGATTTGATTCAAGAACATACAGTGTATAGATTGTATAAACATAATTTAGGAGAGGGAGAATACTTCAGATCTATTGATCTAAGATATACTTCATGAATACCTCAGATATGAATAAGTTTGCATAAGTATAAATAAGTGAAAGGAAGTTCTTCCATGTTTTAACTTTGTGGGTGTAAAATTCCACTCTAGTACTTGGTTAATTTATTGAGCAATCAGTTACTTGAACTAGAAAGACATTTGCTTATAGCAAGAGCTAGGGATTGGGACATAGAAAGGGCTGTATGTGTCTGCATGTGTAGACCCCAATACATACCGTGGCACTGCCTTCTCAGAGACCAGCAGGAATGATGAATGCACTGTAGATGAGCAAAATTTGGTCTCAAGAATGCAATTGCTAAGCTCATTAGCTGTTAGGTAATAGTCTAGCTATGTATGTGTTAACTATACACATAGCTATGTAAATACCTTCTTGAAATCTTTCCAAATCACTTTATAATTTTTAAAAACCTCTGCTTGAAAGATTTATGGAATCCATTTATTTGTGCTTCAAGCAAAATTATATGGGTAACAATATGAAATTAGATTCAATTCAGTAACACTTGTTATATTTTTTGCCACAATTTTTTATTAGCGCATGGGCAAATTTCTGAAGAATTACAAATATATAGATAATTTATCTACATGTATTATTATTATTTTATTTAGCTATTCATTTATTTTGTAGTGTGAGGGATTGAACAGAAGGCTTCTCACATGCTAGGCAAATATTCTATTACTGAGCTATACTCCCAGTCCCTACTGGTATTATTTGTTTTTAAACAGAAAAACAAGCCCATATTTATGTGAGGGTAATTTGTAAATCAAAGACGACAGAATTTATTTCTTCAGGTATATTCTCATTTTAAGAATGTGTCTTAAAATGTATAACATTATGACATTTTAGTACAAAATAAAACAGCTACATAAGAAGCCAAGAACTAGGTAACTTTCCATTTTCTTTAAAATGGGAATACAAATATTTTGTTAATAAGAAGATTACTTTTGGAGTAGTCTTCTTCAAAATGGCAACAGGCACTGAAATTGCCCATTGTTTATTGGACGGAGGTCCACAAAAATCTGAAGTTGTAAGTTACCTATAGCACAAAAGAGGGAAGGTGCTGTGTGTTGTATTGAGGAGCTCCCAACTGTATCATGGCAATAGCAACAGTTGCTGTTCTGACCCAACCCTAGGTGAGATTCTTATTTCTAGAAATTAAAGATGACAGGAAAAGTGCTACTCTTCTTAAGACTTCTGCTGCTTACTTACAGTTTCAACTGAAATAAAATTTATTTTGATTAGAAAATAAAATAGATCCCTCTTCCTTTCTCTTCTCTCTCCCTTCCTTTCTTCCTTCCTCTCTACCTCTTGCCCTTCGTTCTCTCTCCAGCAACCACGTGCACCCCTCTTCCTTCTCTCGGCCTGCCATCTTCTCAGTCTATCCAACGCACTTTTCCTTCTAAAAACCTGCTTTTCCCTGTTGTTAGCTCTGACTTTACCTTTCCCTGGGGAATAGAAATATCCTTATGCTGATTCACCCAGGAAACCCAGGATTTTTCCAATGTCCTTTCCAGGTCTTTCTAAACTTCTCCCCGTGCCTCAGTTTTCCCTGTAATTCCTTAAAGGTGAACTATCCTTAATAAATCTTGTCTATATTCTCTACTATATATAAAAAAAACACAATAGCAAGTGGTCAACAAAAGCTTCTGCCTTTTCTTGGTCCCTATGATAACATAAAATATTTTTTAAACAAAACTTTTATTAGCTTCTTTACTTTCATTCATGTGTTCTTTTTTTCCCTTTTTCTGTGTCAAAACACATGCCACTTAATTCTTAATAGAACTTTCTTATGGATACTATTTTAGGAAAATCTTTACATAGTTTCCGAGGTAATTGTGCCTGCAGCCATAGCCTGTGGCATCTGATCCCGTCAGTTCTTGGAAGCTAAGCAGAGTTGGGCCTGGTCAGTACTTGGATGGGAGAGCGCCAGGGAACACCAGATACTGTAGGCTTGGGAGAAGTACCCGGCAACCCCTTCCCAAAAATCAATCTGCCATTGAAAACCCTATGAACAGCAGAGAAGCACTGACAATAGTGTTTTCACCTGTTGTACATAGGATCACTGTGAGTCAGATACCGACTCAATGGCACCTAACAACAACAACAACAAAGGTAATTGTGTATTACTTTCTATTTTTATGTTGATTTTACTGACAATTTACCATGTTTATGAAATACATTTCTTAGCTAAGAAATCTTGGCAGTGAAGCTCTTCTATAAAAGGTATAATAAGCTGGACATGGTGGTGCATGCCTACAATCCCAGGAATTGAGAAACTGAGACAGGAAGATTACGATTTCAAGGTCATCCTGAGCTACATGGTATGACCATGTCTCAACAAAACAAAACAAAAGTATAATTATCTACTCCTCAACATGTTAAATGATCTATAGATGAAACATTCTGAAATAAGTAGAACTTTTATTACATGCATCAGTACTACATAAAATGTATCTTTGACTCACTACCTACCAGATATGTTTTTGTTTTTATGACTCACTAGGTCTCACTAGGTAGCTCAGGCTGGTCTTGAACTCCCAAACCTCCTGCCTCAGTCTCCAGAGCATTGAGATTACAGGTAAGTGCTACCACACCTGACTTTCTAGATATTTTAAAAATATGTAGGTAGTAATTTCCTCCAATTATAAAAACTCCATTGTATATAATGGCAGCTATTCTACCTGTAGAAGGGGCTCACTGCCCTTCAGAACTTCATTAAATTAGCTAAGTTGTGGTAGTATCAGCTCATCTCCCTGAGTTGCTTTCAGATCTAGCACTTAATTGGAGGAATGCTGAAGTAATTTGTAAAATATTTATGATATTTCTTATTTAAAAATTTTTTGTGGTACTGAGGGGCTGAACACAGGGTCTTACACATACTCTGCAAGTCCTTTACAACTGAACTGCTCCCCAGGCCCCTTTTTATTTTTTATCTTGAGACAGGGTCTCACTAAGTTACTTGGCTGCCTCTAGCCTTGAACTTATGATCCTCCTGCCTCTGCCTTTTGAGTCAGTAGGATTACAAGTGTATGCCACTGTGCTGGCATCAGGTGATATTTCACAGGGGTACATCAGCTACCTGAGCATATGTGGAAAATTTCCTGTCACTAGGCATGCCTTTTATTTCCATAGGCACTAAGCATGCCTCTTTTAGGATCCTGGGGTCATGTTTATCTCATGCATGGGGGTCAACAGTGTTTCCTCAGGATTTGGGTGGTTGGTCAAAGAGAGGGAATTTTAGAGTGTACTATCACTGAATAAAATGCTATGCAGACAGAAAAAACAGGAATATAATTCAAGGAGAAAAAGGTCTGTTGCACAGAATTGCCAAGAGCCTTCTTACCACCAAATTCATGTGTAATCTTACCAAAAATATGATTAAGCAAAAGAAAACTAATATTGAATATTTCCTTATAACTAAAATGTATTTTTCAGAAAGTTGCAAATGTAAGCCTGTAAGAGCAACCCAGAAGACCTACTTCCGGAACAATTACAACTATGGTATGGATAATTTTATGGTCTACTCATAAACTGCTGTGTTGAGAAAGGGATGTGTGTGAGGGGGGATGCACATTCCTGCATGCATGTAAATGAGTACAGCAATTTAAGGATAAGGCTTATATCTAAGAGTTGAAAATATAAGCAGATCAGAAAGAAGGGAGGGGGAGATCAGTGGGTGGAATTGGAGATTAGGAAGGAGGGAAAGGAAAGGGGAAATAAAGAGAGGGGTGAAGAGGGAGAGAAAAAACTCAAAATACAGGATGTAACTATATGAATTCATGAATAAAAGGGGGGAGGGAAAAATCAATGAGAATATAACCCATGATTGCATATGATTTTCATTACATGATAATTAAAACTCCTACTTTTTTCTTTTCTTCTTTGGTTTATACTGTTCTATAAAATATGTAAGATGATGAATGTGTAAACAAGATTGACTTAATAGTTGCATAATAAGTATAGCCAATGACTTATTACTCTGTACCCCACTAACATGTATTAAAAAAAGAATAAGGCTTAAAAACAAAAGCCTTGTTTATAATTGGTTTCAGACAATTAAAATGTCTCATATGGACAAAGGCCTGCAGCCTTAGCCCAGTGGCATCCAATCCTGTCAGATCTCAGAAGCTAAGCAGTGTCAGGCCTGGTTAGTACTTGGATGGGAGACCCACTGGGAACACCAGGTACTATAGGCTTGGGAGACAGACCCAGCAACCCACTCCCAAAAATCAATCAGCCATTGAAAACCCTATGAACAGCAAAGAAGCACTGACAATAGTGTTTCCCCTGTTGTATGTAGGGTCACTATGAGTCGGATACCGACTCCACAGCACCTAACAACAACAACATATGGACAAAGTGGTTTTCCTTCCTTCCTTCCTTCCTTCCTTGCCCCTTTCTTTCCTTCCTTTCCTTTCTCTCCCTTTCTTTCTTTCTCTTTTTTTTCTTTCTTTTTCTTTCTTGGCAGTACTTGAGGGTTGAACCCAGGGCCTCACACATACTTTGCAAGTACTCTACCACTAGGCTGCACCCTCAGGCCATTTTTAATTTTTTTTTTTTTTTTTTTTTTTTTTTTTTTTTTTTTTTTTTTTTTTGAGACAGAGTCTTGCTAAATTACACAGGCTGCCTCTTGAACTTGTTATCCTTCTGTCTCAGCCTCTCCAGTCACTGGGATTAATGGCATGCACCACCCAGCCTGGCCGGGCAAAGTTCTTAAGAAAGCTTAATTACAAGCCAAACAGGCAACATTATTGGCATCTTAAAACCATGCATTTAAGTATGCAGAGGTGAGTTTCAAAGTAGATGGGTTCTTCTCTACCTGAGGACTGAGGAGGTCCTGAGGTAGTGTCCTGACCTACAGAGGTGCAGTTGTGCCTCACTGGGTGAACAGAAGAGCACTTTGGGGCATAAAGATGGGTTAAAAGAGTCAAACTTTTTTCTTAAGTCATCTACCCTGTGCAAAAAATTGACAGAGTAGGAAAGTAACACTTGATAGAAGTTGTTGATATTTAGCTGAGGAATTTTTTTTTAAAATCTAGCTTAATCTAAAAATATGATATTCTGATAAGTAAATATTAATTGAAGAGCTATCAGTGTAAATGTAGCTAATTAACTTAGTTGAAGGAAGAATAAGCCTGCTGTCTCTGTGCCAGGGACTGTACTAGGTAGTTTCCATATGCTATCTTATCTAATTTTCTGAACTCCCCTAGGAGATGCATTACCCTGAGTTTATGAATGATTATTGAATCCAAGTTGTCCTTTCTTTAATTGTTCATAATGTACTTTGGGGTACTAGTGTGCTGCAGAGTCATAAATACCAATCACTATCAGTTAAGAAGGGGAAAATACTAGAGTTTTCCACTTGATAAGATATGGGACTAATCAATATTTATTGTATTCATAGGTATTAAATTGTGTTTTTTTTTTTTTCAAGTACTGGCTGAGTATGTCTTCTCTAAAATGCTTGGGACCAGAAGTGTTTCAGATTTCAGATTTTTTTCCTCCAGATTTTGGAATATTTGCATATATGTAATGAGATATCTTGGGAGTGGGACCCAAGTTTAAACATGAAATTTATTTGTGTTTCATAAACACCTAATACATAGTACATTAAGGTAATTTTAAATACATCTATGTTTTGACTGTGGTCACATGAAGTCAGGTGTGGAATTTTCCATTTCTGGCATTGCATTGATGCTCAGAAAGTTCTAGATATTAGATTTTTAAAGTTTAGATTGGGAATGCTCAGCCTGTATCTATGAGGTTGATAAAGGCCATGTTAGTTTCTCTGTGGGAGCCTACTGATGCTGAGTCAATAAGTAAACATGGCAGAAAAGTGGACTTTTAAAGTGAATTTTATTATTAAAATGACAGTTTCATTGTGTTTATATGCTCTATTTTAGAGGATGTAGGATAGATACAGCAGATTTATTTCTACTTTTATACTTTTGGAACTTGGAAGAAGAGAAATGTTTAAGACCCTAAGAGTAATCTTTGGTATTTGTGGAAATCATGTGTATTAAAAAGTAAAATAGAACATTCTTGGTGTAGTTAAATCTCTAAAATAAATACAACTAATTTCTCACATTTTCTTTAATGGAATTAAATTAAATTTTAATTTTTGGCTTACCATTCATCTTAAGAAGAATCTAGTTTATCTTCATCAATGATAGACATACTTTATAACGTTGAAAAGTTATGTTTATCTAAGAATTCAAGAGCCTGGCTCTTTATCTGAAGTCTTCTTTGTGCAAATTGATATTCAAAAATCTCAGCAAAAAGAGAGGGTCTTAATTTTTAGGAGATTAGCTTTTATTTTCCAGCCCTGGGTGTTGGACCCAGGGCCTTGTGCATGTACAGTACTGTTGTTGTTGTTGTTAGGTGCCGTCGAGTCGGTATCCGACTTATAGCGACCCTCTGTACAACAGGGGAAACACTATTGTCAGTGCTTCTCTGCTGTTCATAGATAGGGTTTTCAATGGCAGATTGATTTTTGGGAGGGGGTTGCCAGGTCCTTCTCCCATCCTACAGCTTCTGGTGTTCCCAGGTGGTCTCCCATCCAGGTACTAACCAGGCCCGACCCTGCTTAGCTTCCGAGATCTGACGGGATCGGATGCCACAGGGCTATAGCTGCAGGCATGTACAGTACTACTGAGTCATATATCCATTGAGAAAGAGTGTCACTAAGTTGTTAGGCTGCCTCTAGCCTCAAACCTGCAATCCTCTTGTCTCAGCCTCCCAAGTAGCTGGGATGATAGTCAGGCACCATGGCACCTGGCAGGAGATTAGTTTTTTAAGATTGAAAAATGCTATATGAACTTTTAAGTATAGTTACAATAAAAAATAAAAATGTAATTTTCTACCAGGGAAATTTAGTCACTTCCATTTTACTTATTGATTTTCACCTTCTCCAACTTCTTTGGTGCCACTATAGTTGGTGCTGCTATTTTTATTAGAAGTTAAAATACTAGTGGTTGTGAATTACTGGAAAGAGAAGATCTTAGAGAAGGTAGCTGAATGAATATTATAAAATAAAATAGGATATGGATCACAATTGATAGAAAGGAGATAACTTTTTATAGCTAAACAGTAAGCAGGCTGCGCATAGTTTAAGGACTGCCATTTGTCTGGAACTTATGGATTCTTAGGGAAAGCGGGTACTCCAATGATTTAGTAAAAGGGAGAACTCTGAAAAGGAAATATATTTTTACTTTCAAAACACACTGAATTTTATTGTATATATTTGCATCTGTCTACTGAGGAGGCAACTAATAACAACAATTGAGAAAGTAGGGGTAGAAGCAATTGGCAATTCTGACCAAACCTCTGTCTCGTGCAGATAATTCAGTTAAAAATTCTTGAGTTTTAACAAAATTACTTGAATAATAAAGTAGGTCTTGTAGAGAGATATTTTCTTTGGAGTGGGTACATGTGCTAAAAATTTCTAATGAAAACAGTAGACACACTGGGTAAATAAATTATTAGTTTGAGAACACTTGCCCAGTTCAGTAATTTCTCATGGTTGATGGATACTATGAAGCATATTTCCTTAAGTGAGGACACAAAAAAGGTCCGCTAGCTGGGGTTAAGAATTTATCATCTGATTCTCCAAAATGACATTTCAAAAGGGCAATCTTATCTCTTGTTAAAATACAGAATTGAGAGAACTTGAATAGAAAGAGACTCTATTTCCAAATCAAACCAGGCAGAACCAGCTGGGCAGTTATATTTTGTTTGCTAAAAGTTCTCATACTTGAAGTGACAGCTTCTCTCAAGACTACAAAACCTGTGAAGCAAAAGCAAGGTTTTATTCTAAAGGTTTTAAAACCAATTTCTGTCATATATATGTTATGCTAGTAAAATATTAAGTTTCCATGATGGAGTTAGACCTTAGATGGGGTTTATTACTGGCTATATATTTTCATGGCTTACTTTTTCTAATGCTTTATAATCCCAAATCTCTAAAATTCATGGAAATCTCCTCAATTGAAAGTGGTTTGCAGAATCATACCTAAGAAGATTTCAAAAATAGATTTATCTGGGGCTAGAGATGTAGCTCAGTGGCAAAGTTCTTGCCTACTATGTGCAAAGCCATAGGTTCAATCCCCAGCATCACAAAAGGGAAAAAAAATTTATCTGGATAAATTTGTCTTCCTCTGTAAACATCCACTGATAAATGAACTAGTGCAAGGAGGGTCCTGAGCAGATGCTATTGACTACTTACTAATTGACATTTCTTCTTCTTGTTCTCCTCCTCCCCCTTCTTCAAAAACAAAAGCAAAAAACTAAAAATCCTTTCCTTTTAAAAGCTTATTTACCAGAAGTAGGAATCTAAAGAATTTGACTCTTCCAAGGGAAAGAATCATCAGAAAGGTAGCAGAACTGTGCTTTCTAGATTCTAAGTCAAATAGTTTAACTTTGCAGAAGATTGTCTTCATGTTAAGCAGTGAAGCTGAGACTTGTAGGATAGATCGAGTGCCAGCATCTCCATTGTAAGAAGTCAATTAAAGCAACTGTCAAATTAGAACACACAGTGGGTGGGTGGAGTGTTGGAGCACCTGACTTCAAAGCAGATGGAGGAAACAAGGTCCAGCAGTGACAACGTCAAGAAGAAAATTTACTATACATAAAAAAGATTATAAAAGACAATAGGCATTAAAAAAAGGAGAAGAGATCCACTATTTGAACAGTGATCCAGATGAGGAAGATGAAAAGGTTGCAGAATCAATTAGGGAACGTACTTAAATAGGAAGGCATTATAACATTTAAGAGTCCCTGAGCTAAGAAAACCTGTTAATAGATCCAGAAGAATTTTGTTAAGGAAACACAACATATTTGAATACAGATCTTTATGTATGGTGAAATGAATATAGTTTAAATAACTGTTGACAGCAGTTGGAACTGCACATACACATATACACACACCCAAAATGAAATTTTGGAGGAAAATTAGATTATTTACACAACCTTTGATTATCTAAATGGATTTCTCAAAAGAAACACATGCATACACATAAATATATATACACACAAATATATGTTGTTGTTGTTAGGTCTGACTCATAGTGACCCTGTGTACAACAGACAAAACACTCCCTGACACTGTGCCATGCCTGGCACTATGTCAGTGCTTCTCTGCTATTCATAAGGTTTTCAATGGCACATTGTTTTGAGATTGTATCGGGGAAGGGCTGCCAGGTCTGTCTTCTGTTTTGGACATGCTGCGGATCAAACCCAGGGCCTCAGAGAGCACAGAGCAGCACTCTACCAACTGAGCTAAACCCCACAAATATATACATACACAAAAATTGAAAGAGGATTGTGGCCAAGCATTAAAAAAAAGGGGGGGCAGATGTGTTTTTAGTTTGTCTCTAGTCTAAGGCAAAGCTATCTGGCTGACTCTTCCTCTCTAATCATCCAGCATCACATATATAGGGATTGGTTAAGGAAGAAGCCCACTTGTCCTTTTTGAGGGGGGCCTATTGTGTGTTATACTACTGAATCAACTTTATTATCTTTTATCCCAGTCATTCGGGCTAAAGTTAAGGAGGTAAAGACAAAGTGCCATGATGTGACCGCAGTGGTGGAGGTGAAGGAGATTCTAAAGTCGTCTCTGGTAAACATTCCAAGGGATACCATCAACCTTTACACCACCTCTGGCTGCCTGTGCCCCCCACTTCATGTTAATGAGGAATACATCATCATGGGCTATGAAGACGAGGAACGCTCCAGGTAACTCACCTCTTAAGGATTCAGAATAGTTTCTTTGCTTGTCTACCCAATGCATTTCTCTTCAGAGATCTTAATGAGATGTTCTTATTTTAGGATCTTTCTACTTTCTTGGGCACTACAGAGAGGTTTTAACTGGATTCCTCAATTTTATACATTGGGTGGAAAGGTGTGTGTGTGCGTGCGTGCAACTTATAGGCATGAACTTTTCTAGAGAAAGGAATCAGACCTTCATTTGTTTCTTAAAGGGGTCCATAACTCCCAAAGTGTTAAGAATTACTATTGTCAAACTTCATAAACACGTAATATACATTGCATGAAGGTAATTTCAAGTACATCTCCATATGATAGAATAAATATATTTAATCTTTCTGGGCACTGATTCCTTTTATATTAATTTTTCAAAAGTTGTTGCTTGTTTTTAAAATGCAGATTACTCCTGGTGGAAGGTTCTATAGCCGAGAAATGGAAGGATCGACTTGGTAAAAAAGTTAAGGTAAGCCTGTATTTTATGTTCAAAGTAATGCGTATACAGAAAACAAAAGTAGAAAACCAGCCACCTGTCATATAAATGAAATAGCTGGCCTCAACTACATAAGAACATTAAAACCTGATATACGAACTGAGTTCATCTTTAATGCCTGTTTCATTTAAGGAATGAGTTCTCTGTATATGTATCAAAGATCTAGTTACAATTACCATATTTTCTCATGATGAATCTAGCTGTAGTTAGTTCAGTCCTGGGAGAGTGGCTCCTGATAGCTTATTGCTCTGCCATTTTTAGAGTATTGCTTTCATCTTCATGTTTACAGGAGGTCACAGGGTGGCTGCTCCACCTCTGCCATCACACTTAATTTCAGGCAGAAGGAGAGGAGGTGAAAGGGAATTTCCAATACCTCTACCCATGTCAATCCTTTTCAAGAGAGACTAGGAAAGTTTCTTTTTTTTCCCTAGGCATATTGCTTATTGAACAAATTGCAATTCTGTGAGAAGGGGAAAGTAAGTGGTAGATAGGAAAATATCAAGGTTGTCCAGTGCATGGATGCCAATTCCTATGTACAAGATGCAGCCACCGTCATATGTGTATGAGGCCTGACCAAATTAGGTCCTTAGAACAGTGATGTAGCTTTATTTTTACTCCAGTAACTGTTCCATTCTGGAATTGATACATTAACAAAAGTCAAATAGTAAACTATTGTAGGATGTTTTCATTTCTTCTTACTGCACTAAGCAAATCTGTTTCAAAGAAAAGAATGTGTAGGGGAAATGCATAGGGGGCCAAAGAATATCAAAGGATGTGTGTTGGGAGTGGGGGTGGAGAGTGGGAACTGAACCAAACATAATACATCCTCTTCCTTCTGAGAGTTTGAAGGCTTGGGAAACATTACAGGATAAGTTAAACACCCCTGGGCAGTTGATTTTATACATCTGGCACTCAACACAGCAGACACATTTGAATTTAAGTGACCTACAAAAATGTGGAGGGCATTATTTTGTAGAGAGAAACTATCACAGTAAGTTCCTCTATCCCCAGTATATTTGTCAGAAGTCAGAGGGATTTCAAGTGCAGACCAGTAGGCATTCTCTATTTGCATTTCTCTTCAATGAGTTTGATGTTTATTTGTTAAAGAAAAAGTGGCTCTTTTTCAGTATGTTGGAATTTTTTACTGTCTTTTTAATTTGGTTTTCTGCTTGCTAATGCAGAACAGGAATTTGTCCTAAATTCCTGTACTAGTTGGAAGAGGTTTCAACATCTCTGCTGCAGAGCATGTACAAGCTTCAGTGCTTACGTTGTAGATAGGACACATAACTGGTTTGTCCCATTTTCATAGCAAGGCATATATATTTCCCATTACTTTCTACAAGGAACTCAGTTATTGTGAGATCATTTACATTCTCAGCCTGGATTTAAACATACAACTGGGAAGAAAGAAACCAATAACATGAACAAGTTTTAATTCATATATACATACACAGGGTCAAAGGTTTTGTGTGGAAAACTCTCTTTTGGCCAGAATTACTAGTAACTTTATTTTTGTTTTCCAGTTAATTTGAGAATATAAAAAAGAATTTTATGGAGCATGTTAATTTTTTATTTAATTGAAACTGCTCTCTCCAGCTGATATTTACTCTATGTGGGGAGACCAAGTATTTTTCAAAGAACTTTTCATGCCTTTTCCATGCAAATGATTCTTTACCTAAGATTCAGTTATAGCAGATTATTTAAATCAAGATGCGTGGACTGCCTTGGGGAGTTTAAAATCAGACTGTTTTTTAAAATATGGAAACATTAAGATTGTAAAGTCTGTTAAAATGAAGATTACTTTTAGTAACAGAAACATAGAAATAGCTAATTTATTACATGCTATGCATGTTACATATTTTTCTTCAGTCTTCACAACAATCCTATAATTAGATTCTGTTATTAACCAACATAGAACTGATGAAATGAGGTCTATTAAATTCAAGAAAGTTTGCATGGTAAGTTGTGGAGTTAGAATTTGAACACAGGCCATCTGACATTAGCTTCTTGCCACTTAAAGTGTAATCACTGAACCAACTACATAGGTATCACCTGGGAGCTTGTTAGATATGAAAATCTGGGGCCCCATCCCAGCCCTACTGAATAGGGATCTAAGTTTTTAACTAGATCCCCAGGTGATTTCTATGTTCACTGGAGGTTAACAAGTACAGCTGTAGTTGTTAGTCACTACATACACTCCAGTAATGTAAATTCCATTTAATTTCTTATATTACGTGTTTACATTTTTGCTGTTGTTAATATGAAATATTAGTAAGCATGACTGTGGTTATTGAAAACATTGCAGTGATTACTCTATAAAACTTAGAACAAGGGCAGGATCTTGTTTTTTGCACTTAGTAGATACTACTTAGAGAAATATTAGAGATACATCTCTCCATTTTTTTCACTGCTCAAATCAAACATGTATTAAATAGTTATGTTGTTATGTGTCTGAAGAGATGAGGATGAAGAGTAGCCCTTCCTTTAAATTCTCTATATAAATCTTTCATTCATATTTTACTACAGGAAATGCCTGTGGATATTGGTTGATATTTGTATCACCATTTATAGACATGGACATTTTAATTTGAAGATTTGATATAAAAATACTACTGAATATATTATGCATGTTTTACTTTGAGCTTTTTAAAACCAGAGTTCATGTAGAATTGGTTTCATTATTACCTTGGTTTAGGGAATTTATACTCTTGAAAAGTAGTAAAATGCTTTTGAGATCTGACTTTGCAGTCTTATCCAGTTGCTAAAGTCAAAGAAATGATGACCCTGGTGATATGTGCATATGGCTATATTCTCTTTTAAATTTCACAGCGCTGGGATATGAAATTCCGTCATCTTGGATTGAGTAAAACTGACTCTAGCATTAGTGATTCCACTCAGAATCAGAAGTCTGCGAGGAATTCTAACCCCCGGCAAGCACGCAACTAAATCCTGAAATGCAAAAATGAACATCAATGGACTTCCTATTAAGACTTCCACTGCTGGACTAGCAAAGGAAAATTGCACTATTGCACGACATATTCTATTGTTTACTACAAAAATCATGTGGTAACTAATATTACTTCTGTTTTCTCTTTTGCTTTCTGTTTTCTTCCCCTACCTTTTTAATAGCCTGGGGCTGGATCCTTGAATATATGTTTTCTATTTTACTAATCATGGGAAACTGTTCCTTTGCAATAATAATAAATTAAACATGTTGATACCAGGACCTCTTTGCTGGAGTCCCCAGATGCTAATTTTGTGTTCTGTACTCAGATTGGGAATGCAGTAATGGATGTAAGGAGAGATGTCTGGTATATACAGAAAGCTAGATATGCTGTAAAACAGACCCTGCTGATCTAATTACAGCTTTGTTTTTGCATGCCTTTTGGGCATTCTCCTCATGCTTAGACAGTTCTAAATGTACATAAAGGTAAAATGGCAGTATGAAATCAAATGCCACACAGGCAAAGCAATCAAGCCCCAGGAAGCCTTTATGAAGAAATGACACACAAGATGAATTATTTTCAAGATTGGCAGGAAGCAAAATAAATAGTGTTAGGAGTCAAGGGAAGAATGTTTTGCCTGATTGAGAAGCACAACTGAAACCAGTAGCCCTTGGGGCATAAACAGTAGCATTCTTTTGGCAATATATTTGATTTGTTTGTGAATATGTTAACCAGCATTAGGGAAGTGAATTATGACTAGACATCTGCTGTTATCACCATAGTTCTGTTTAATTTTCTTCCTTCTAAATAAACTCATTGCTGGATATTTTTTCCCTCTTTCCTTTCATAATAAACTGGACTTGCTATATGTATGTATATGCATCAGAGTGTTATTTTTAAAAGGTATGCACCTTATAAAATGCTGTAGCTTACAGGACAGTGAAATACACAAAAGTCTTTTTTGGTATGTGTGTCTTTAGCTGTGTATGTGTGTATCTATGCATTCATACACCTAAGCTGGACTAAATTACAAGCCTGTGTCATTGCCTGGACATTATCATTTAGATTTATGCTGTTTAATGCTCAAAGATGTCTAATAAAAGGAACTATGGTTGTCAGGAGAGAGGTTATTCTGACTTTTGAACCAAAGATTCATTCTCATTTCTGAGCTATAGTGAAACCCCCAGGGACCATGAGAAACAAATGATGTTTTTACATCCTTCCTCCATCAGGGATCCTTAGAGCGTGGGCCAATCACTTGAAAGTCTCATTTTCTGCAATTTATATGTGTGATATTAGTAGAACCAAAATTTTAAGCTATGGTGTGCTGAAGATAAAAAATTTACAAAACAAGTGTACTGTGTTTCCTGCTGTAAGGACAACCATGCAAAGATGAAATTCATTCCTCAATCAGACTTTCCTGTATTAATAATAGTAATTCACCTGAACTCTCTCTTTTTAGAAGCAATAGAACATTCCCACCTTCCAAACACCAACCAAACACCAACAACTTCCCCGATCCCCAAGAGAAGCAGTTTCCATTTTCACCTGTAGGAAGACTGGAAAGGTTTCTACCACATTGCTACTTTCAGGTTGTTTGCCCTCTGCTCTTTAGACTGTATCCTCTGATGCCAGGCAGGGGCATGGCTTTCAAGATGCTGCTGTTGTGGATTCATGGTGAGTTTGGGTGTCATAGGGAAGTGATGCAGTGCCACAATAGGATAGCTGTGCCTCTGAATCTCTCTTCTTGGTGTTTATGCCTCAACTTAAGCTTCCAGGCCTGAGTAGGCCTTCTGCCTCACCCTGTTTTCCTCAGGCTTCTTCATGTTTACTCCAGGGAGATGGGCAAGAATTAACTGCAGGAGACTTAATGGAACTGGTATCTCAAATCCCCAAAATGTCACCCACTTTTCTAAATCATAGAGAAATTTTAAGTAATGAAAATTTTACCATTCATTTATTTTATAGTGCTGGGGATCAAACCCAGGGGTTTGCGAATGCTGGGCGGTTGCTCTACCGCTTAGCTACATCCCCAGTGATAAAATATTTTGATGTGTAATGAAAGCCACACGTGTTTCAAGGCTCTGCAGGGTTTTATTTGGGGAGAGGAGAGGGTCATAATTAGTTTCTGTGTAGGACTTTGACAGAATTAATACTTAATAGAGATATAATTATGATATCTGTACATAAAAAGAGCCAGATTCTCAGATTTAGCAGGGTTTTTTTTTTACTACCTTCCATTTTAATGAGTTATACTGGTGATATTTGATTTTGCTTATCTATATGAGGCTTCTGTCACTTATTTAAAAATTTCTAAAGGTATAAGATCTATGAAGGAAGTACCTATAGTATTTCAGTTAGATAGCTGCAATGTCTTCATTAATAAATTGTGCAGACCTTTTAGGGGATGGCATGATTTTATCATGATAGTCATGTTTCTAATAAGACTATACAACCATTTCTACACGGTAGTTGCCATAATACAAAGGCATCTCATTATTGCCTCTCTACAGGCTTTTCTTGCAGATATTAAGTGTGAAGACCACTAAAATTTGGTATGCATGCATCCTTGTCAATAACTTTGAGATCTATGCAGTCACTTTAACACTTCTTCAGAAAATTTTGCTCAAGATTTTAATTCTTAGCCATATAACAAAAAGTCAGATGCATGCTAAATAATCTAGTAAAAATTAGTGGCAAACTTGGATGCTCTTTTTCATGGATGCAAGAGTATTTCATTGTGTCACATACAGTGTAATCTGATTCAGTGCCATATGTTGCACTGAGCCTTTGGGGGTGGGGTGGGACAAGCTCGTGTCTTTCCACATCTGTTACCTATTAAGAAGGCAAACACAAAAGTTACAATCACTGTGAGTAAATAGCACTACTTACTGCCTCCTGCAAGAAATTATTTGCTATTACATTTCAACAGTAAAATGACATTTTAAGAAGTATTTTAAGATTAATATTTATTTAGCTCCGTGATTTTTAACATTTTAATATACACAAGCATTCAAGAGAATGGTTAAAATGAAGTCAAACAGAAATTTCTAATACTGTGTTACTGAAATGCAGCCTATGTAATTAAAAAATATGGTTCCTAGCTGTATTAATATTAGAAAAAAACAGCATAGCTATACCTTTGATAGTGATTTCTTTGAGGTAATAACATCTATCGATGTCTAGAACTCTACACAAAATACTTGTGTATCTGTAACTTACTCCTTGAAAATTTATGAAGTAAGTACTGTTATTCCCATTTTATAAATTAAAGAAAATGAGAACTCAGAACCTCAGAGATGTATTAATAGCAGAGCTTGGCTTTAGACCCTCTTAATCCTATTGTCCAAGTTACACATTTTCCACATTGCAATTGTTGGTGAAGAGGTAAATGTCTCCTAGCATTGTTTAAAAAGCATAGTACAAAGCATATAGCAGCTTCTATTTATTTCTTAAACTGAGGTCTACTGACTGTCAGAAAGCCTATATAAGTATAGTTCCAACTCTTAACCCAAATACTCTCACTTAACCTCTTCAGTTGCACCCTCTTCCTCATGAAGTCAAAATTTCAATAGAATTATTTCAGGACAGAATGGTCAGGTGAATAAGCAAAGTGATTCTTCTGACATCAATGGTTTATAGCTATGTGATTCTCAGTAGAGATGTTATTTTTCTATCTTCATTTGAATTTGGAGAAAAGTATGAAGTTAATAGTGTTCAACAAGTACTGGAGAGAGTTGATGGTTACTACAAATAAAATCAGAATGACTACTATCCACTGGGAACTCTCATCTTATTTTTAGATCATTCCCTTTATCCACCATCACAGTCCTGCATAATTTAAAAAGAAAATTATTCTACATGACCTAATTCCCTTTGCTTTTCTTTCATGAAATATTTTATTATGACAAGGATTCAACATTTTATTGCAAGACAAAGATCTTTTTCTTTGGGTAAGAATGCAAACATCATTATGCTTCTACTTTGGTGAGTGTTGAGAACTTGAATTTTTGGCCCACGAAGAAGGAAAGGATGTAATGTCCTCAGGGAAGTTTGTCCTACAGGAAAGGATTTGTGGATTATTGAAGAGGCTGGTGGAGAAATGAAAGAAAATACAGAAAAGAACTTCCCACTAACCACAGGGATGTGGATGGCTGACACCACTTATTATATGCTGATACTGCAGCCACACTTGCAGACATCACCCCATCCCCATAAGCTCTGCATCATGAAATGGGATTGATGTTAAGACTGCGAAGTTGGGCCTAGGGAGGGCATCAGCAAGTGTAGGCTGGGGTGATGTACAAAGCATAAGACAACTGAGATGCTAGGTGGTCTGTAAAATAGAAAACAAAGTATTTCTTGTGTATACAAAATGACAAAACTAAAAAGTAAAGCTGTTTGGGTTCACTTTAAGGTCTGTTTCTACATTATTTTGGTGACTCTGTGGGAGTCCTGGCTTTCTAGAGATGATGTCCCTAAACTAGCACTGAAGAGCGGAGTTTGAGGTGCGTAAGTATAAATTAACTCTGGTAGAACTCAGCAAAAGAAAAGATCAATATGAATAAAATCCCTATTGAAAAAATTTCCCTATGACCTACAACTTAAGAGATATATTAAAGTTTTAAAGGGAACCCTGAAGCTCAGAAAGTATTGTACCCACAAATTCTCATTGTCCTGTCTACACACATTCATCTCTTTCTTTCCTAGCCTTTTGCACCTGTGCTGCTTCTCCTCAAATTGCGTGGTTAATTAAGTCAAACACACACCTTCAGAATTGCTAGATCAAGCATCAAGCAAATAGAAGAAACTGATATTCTTTAAATACGTTGATCAAAAATCACCAATTTCTTTTAGATCTCTGGTTCAGATAGTCTCGTCCCAAGCTGCTCTTGCCTACTCAATACCTGGAACTACAGCTACCTATGCTCCTTTTTTCCTGGGGACAGCACTGAGACATTCAGTCATCAAGGCCCCCTTTCCACACGTTGAAAAAGGCTTTGGAATTGGAATATGTGGATTCAACTTCTCACTTTGCAAAAGTGACTGGCTGTTTATCTTTCTCTGTGATGAGTTTCAAGACCAGGAGGTGTGAGCTGGGCAGAGGTTTTGGAACACAGTCTGGAGCACAGTAGGTGCTGAGTAAACACCAGACTTAGTTCACCTTTTATTTTCAAATACTCTGTGACATACACAGTTCCCAAACAGGGCTCTAGTGAATGCTGATCAAGCCTGGAAGAGAAAGTGGCTTCTAAGAATCTTATTCCTTACCCTGTTCTCTCTCCTCTAACTTTCAGAGGGCAGATACAAGAAATCCTCTCCACTCATCCTCACGTTGAAGATAGACAGTTTTTTCCTTTCCTTCTAGGAGGAAGGTATGCTTAGACAGTGGAATGATCAGATTGGGTGAATACGCATTTGATTTTTAAAAAGGGTGTGGTGGCACATGGCTGTAATCCTGTAACTTGGGAGATGAAGGTGGAGGCAGAAGGAGCTAGAGTTCAGGCCAGCCTGGGCTACAGGACAAGACTATGTTTAAAAAAAAAAAAAATCAAATAAAAAGTCAAATCTGGAAAAAGCCACAAGATGTTCAATTCTATAGTGTTATCACTTTAAATTTAAAAATTTATGTTTTATTCCACATATTATGATTTATAACCACAATAAGAGCCAAAAGACCTTCAATCACTTTTAGATACAGAAGATGATAAACCAGTAGGAAATTCAGTATCTCCTAGAGACTTCAACTTCCAGATTAATTCATTAAATCCTTGAACTTTGAAGTAGAATGGTGTTTTATATACTTTACTATTGTAAGCAATAGATTATTTCACATAAAAGAGCAACACAAGTAAAACCATTGTCTCTTAATGTTACTGGTTAAAGTTTGGCTCCCTAATAAGGTTTATTGTTCATAGTTTGGGTCAGCAAGGAGAGACTATTTGGAAAGACGTGTTCTCAATAACAGCTGAGTTTTTGTCAGAGGAGCTTCTTGGTGTTTTTCATTTCCTAGGGAGTTGCAGAAGTACTAAAATTATATGGAGACAAAGTGTTTATGTTCCAAAAGTGCAGGCTTTGCATTCCAGGCTACACACTGAGGGTTCTCAAAACAGAGGCAGCTTTTACTGAAACTGGGAAATCAGGCTACCTCATAATGGGCTTGGACTGGTCTATATTGGAAAAACAGACAATAATCAAAAAGACAGCTGAAAAAGGAACAACCAAACCCGCAGGCTGGCAAATTTTTCTGTAAAGGGTCCCATAGTAAATACTGAAGGTTTTGTAGGCCATGCAGCCTCCTTTGCAACTACTCAGCTTTCCCATTGAGGCTCAAAAGGAGACACGGACAATAAATACACAAATGAGCAGGACTATGTTCCAATAAAACTTTATTTACAAAAACAATCAGTGAGCTGGGCATGGAGGTACATGCCTATAGTCCCAGTGACTTGGTAGGCTGAAGCAAGAGGATTACAAATTTGAGGCCAGAGGCAGCCTTGTATAATTTAGCAAGACCTTGTCTCGAAGATCAAAAATAAAAGGGTCTGGGGGTGCAGCTCAGTGGTAGAACACTAGCAAAGTATGCACAACCCCCTAGTACTGCAAAAACTGAAAAAAAAAAAAAAACCAAAAAACGCAGGCAGTGGGCTGGATTTGGCAGATGAATTATGGTTTGCTGAACTTGTGGGCTTAATCAGATACTTATTTGACTTATTTTATCATTCTTTGGATTTAATGAAATTAGTGGTTTTGATGGCCTAGAAACTTTGTTACTAAAAAAGTTTAGGCTTGTGCTTACGTGGACTTTGAGTGAATTCTTACTATTAAAGATTCAGTCTTTTGGGTCATAAATTTCCTTAAAATGAAAGACTTATGAAATATACCAAGTCATCATTTTCTTAGTATATCGACTGGTTTATTAAGTAAGTGGGACTGAAAGGAGCTCTAAAAGCTCCATGACAGTACATAGTGCCTAGAGTTCAGAAAAGGGGATTTGAAGGGGAGGAGACACAAGGAGATGTTGACCACACCCACATAAGCATTTCTTCATGGGAACTATTGTTGTTGTTGTTGTTGTTGTTAGTTACCGTAGAGTCGGTATCTGACTCATAGCGACCCTCATAGGGTTTTCAATGGCTGACTATTTCCGGATTGCCTTGGGAGTGGATTGCCAGGTCCTTCTCCCATTTTTGCGGTGCTGGGAATTGAACTTGGGACCTCAGAGACTGCAGCGCAGCGCTCTACCCACTGAGCCAAATCCCGGCCCTGGGAACTGTTAGCCATCCAGTTATATTTTTTTCCTGAAATGACACATTCTTTAGGAAGGGAGTCCTGCAGGAATGAGTATTCATGTCTAGGCAGAGAGGACCCACTGGGTTTCATAGACGCCCATTCAGCTGACACCTAATGTGTAGCAAGGTTCAGGACTTGAACTGAAGGTAAGACAGAGAATAGGATAATGTACTGCAGAAATTCCACATATAATAACAGATGATAGAATCAACAACAAACAAATAAATAAGTAGAGAAAAAAAGAAGAGGAGGAGGAAGATGAGGAGGAGAAGGAAGAGGAGGAGGAGGAGGAAGAAGAAGAAGAAGAGGGAGAAGAAAAAGAGGAAGAAGAAGAACAAGAACAACAAGAATAATAACAAAGGGTAATTCCTTTTTAAAAATCCCAAGCTGTGGGTCTCAGTTCAATCTTGCCCTCCCCCCAATTCATTCTAGTTTGATGTATTGAAGTCTGGACCTTGTGCTCATTACCACTTATTTTATTTTTCTACTTTTTTTTACCACTTATTTTTAAAGCAGGCCTGCCAGGTGTAGTGAAAAATTACAGTTGTCATTTATCCCATGTACTTGTTTTGGGGGTTTTGGGGATTGAACCCAGGGCCTTACACATGCTGGTAAATTGTCAGTTTTAAAGACCTCTTTTATTCTTTGCTTTTTTAAAAAAAAAATTCACTTAAGTTGCTACAACTAAAAAAAGATCTTAGGATGTGTTGCTTGAGCACTAAAATCCTCTTGTGTGTTTAACCCATTCACCATGAGCTTGATTTACAACTGCTTTTCTTGCTTGATGAATCCCACATGCCCCATAATTTAAACATCTTAATGTGCTCTCACTGGAGTGCCTTTTTATTTGAATGTAAATTGATTCTGAAATAGCTCCCAATCAGAAGTTTGTGTTTGATATACTGTAGCTTAGAGTTGAATATGGTCATACTAAGGTGGAATTGGCCAGGGATAGGACTGAAGTTCAATTGCTACCATAATTAACCTAGCTCAGGTTAATTTAACCATAAAATACACACTCCACCTGACTGTTTAACCTGTCACAAATAAATGAATGTCATAGATCCCCAGCCACTCAACAAATGGAGTGAAGTTTGTGAATACAAACACAAAGGAACTTTGAGTTCATTACTGAATTTGTGCTGGTTATTATTACTTTTGTTTTTTTAAGGACTTTGAGGTATTTTCAGGGATGGAAACAAGGTTTTTGTAGCTTTCTAGACTTGAAACTCCACTAATTCTTATCTAGTCCACGTTTAAAAAAATATACAAACCATGTAATTAATGATTTCTCTATACCATTCAAAAAGAATACATTGGAAGGCCTTTAATGTTCATCATTTGTAGGTAGTTCTAGAGTTTTATAATAATCCCTGCTACTCGCATTTAACACTGCAGATTTTAGCACAAGATATCAAATTACATGAAATATTTAGCTAATGTTTTGAAAGTTATTTTTTAAGGACTTTCTCAACATTTTACTCTTAGACAAATTTGAAAGTATTTCAAACTTAGGTCGAATATCATCTTAGTAAGTCTTAGTAAAATTTCAAGTTCTAGTGTTCTCCTTTGAGTTCAGGGAAGAGCAAATTCAGCTCCACAAAAGGCCGGGGTAGAGGTATTAACTCTCCTTGGAGAGGGGGTGAAAAGTTACAAGCCACAGCTCACGAAGTGGGAAATGTCTTGCAGGCATGAGACCAGGGCAACTTACAAAAACATGAGTAAATAAGGGGACAGGCACAATGAACATATCCAGAGAGAACAGGGCTCCACTGAGGATGCTGGCACCCTGGCCCCTGGCTAGCATGACCATACCAGAAGTCACACTGAAGCAGAACTCTTCCTCTGAAACAGAAAGGTTGATAATTTTGGCCCAGGTCACTGGGCCCAACCCTCTTGGACAACTCCTTTTTTATCTCAGAAATTAGATTGTGGTCTTAAATGTTTCAAAGGGAGCTCCCAGTGCTGTGGTGCACGCCTGTAATCCCAGAGGCTCAGAAAGTGGAGGCAGGAGGATCGCAAGTTTGAGACCAGAGGCAGTCTGCATAACTTAGTGAGACCCTGTCTCAGGAAATAAAAGAATGGGCTGAGGGTGCAGCTCAGTGGTCCGGCACTTGCAAAGCATGTAGGCTTGAGGCCCTGGGTTCAGCCCCCAGTACCACAAAAAAAAAAAAAAAAAAGTTTCAAAGGGGTGAGGTAGATATTGTCGTCGTTGTTAGGTGCCATGGAGTTGGTCTGACTCATAGTGACCCTCATAGGGTTTGCCATGGCTTACTGTTTCAGGATTGTTCTGGGAGTTGGTTGCCATGTCCTTCACCTATTTTCACAGTGCTGGGGATCAAACCCAGGGCCTCACAGAGCACAGAGCAGCATTCTACCAACTGAGGTAAATCCCAGGCCCATTGAGGAACATAGGGAGGGCATAATTATTGTTTCCTTTGCACCAAGAATTGTGCCATGGTCTAGGCTTCTTACCATGGGAGAAAGAAAAGGGGGAAAAAAAGGCTGTTTAACGAACGATATGCAAATTCAAAAATTTGAAATAGTTTTTGACATTTATCTAGCACTGTTAATCTTAAAGGATACTTTGCAATTCACTCATTCAATGACCAGCACTTACTGACTGCTACTATGAAAGACACTATAGTTGGCAGTTGGTGGACTTATTGAAATGTACTATCCAATGCAAAAGGCAGACAACAGACAAGGGGCAGACTGTGAGAAGGGCAAAGCAGGATAAATAGGGTGCAGTAACAGAGAGGGCAAAGGCAGAGGGTGACAAGAACCTGCCTAACAAGGGGATCCACAGAGCTAGAATCGTGAAGAACAAGAGGCTAAGTTCACTTGTACTGGCCTCATCCAAGGCTCCAAACTTTCCCATAAACAAGGAACTTTATATAATTTGTAAATTCAAGATTAAAAAATTATTTTCCCATCAAAAGTTTTCTCTGAAATTGAAAGCTCAGGGCTTACAAAATCTGGACATACATAGTGGAATGGGAAGACTTCTCTAAGGAAAAGACATTCAGTTGATTACAATAGGATAAAGAGCCTATCATGCTTGATGTGGGTACAGCAGTCCAGGTAGGCTGAAGGACAATTTGAAACTTCTGAATCTGACAATTCTTTAGGCAACTGGGACACATGGTGGGTGGAGTAGATGGGCAGTGGGGACAGATGTAAGAGATACAGAGATAAACATGTAGTACCATAGCAGCCATATTAGTTTTATATCAAAGTAACATGTAAAACCATTGGAGTGTTCTCAGCAGAATAATGACATAATCAGATTTATGTTTTTAAAAGCTTACCCAGACTCCACAGGGACAATTGATATGGGATTACAGCACGATTAAAGAAAGGAGGCTCTTGTGGTATTCTAGGTGAGATGGTGCTAGTTTGGATTAGGCTGGTAGCAGTGATCATGGAAGGAGGTGGACAGATTTAAGACAATTATCAGGTTTTGATCATAGGAGTAGCTGATGGGTTGAATGAAGGCAGTGGGGAAGAGAAAAGAGTCAAAGATGACCTGAGTAATCTCATTTGAGCCACTGGGTTGATAGTGCTACCACCTCTAAACCGAGAAAAGGCCTGGGAAAAGAGGAAATCTGGTAGTGGAGGTGAATGAATTCTGCTTTGGTTGTGATAAGTTTGAGAGACTTATCAGTTACTCAGCAAAGAGATGTTGAGTGGGCAGTCAAATAGAATAAGTCTGCAATTTAGAAGAAAACTATGTAAAAATTCAGGAGTCAGCAACATGTATTTGGTAAATGTATTTCTACAATATGTAGTATCTATTTCTGTTTTCACTACTGATCTCTCATTTTATAACATAGGACAAACCCTCTAAACTAGATTAACTTGAATGCTAAATTGAAGGGTTACTTTCAGTGAAACTACAGGATTCTTAGTAAAAGATGTTGGTGGTTGGGTAGAAGTACTGTCAGATGGTTGCAATAATCACAAAAAAGTTTCACTAGGCATATCTGGAGGGCATTTATTAATATTATAATGGATCTGGCTTTATATGTATAAATAGATCAATGTTGACATCTCTTTGAAGGTGACATAAAAGCAGGATTATGGATTTAGACATGATTCTGCATCATTTAATTCCACTTGACTGTGCAGGAATGAATTAGGTATGTGAAATATGTATACAGTGCTATCTTAATAAATCAGACTTTAACTTTGTTATCAGAGTTAGTTTACATTTTTTAGTGGCCTGTGAGAAACAATTATTATGATCATCACTGAATCATTACAATCAATGAAGAGACTGGATTTTTAAAGCATACATGAAATGTGGCCATAGCCACTGAAACTTTGACTTCAGGTTTCAGTCAGGAGATGTTTTCCCAGAGTTAAAAACTTATTTTTGCAAAGAAGCAAGTAAGAGAAGTATTGGCTAATCCAGATTTCTAATTTCTTTCAAGTCCAACTGAAAGCTCTATGTGTCAATTAAAAATTAAGCAAAATCTGGGAATACAGAGCCTTGACATATCCATATTTGTGTGTAGTGTCTATAGTGTTAGAGATAATCTCAAAAAGCTGGAAAATGAAGATAATATACCATAAAGGGGAAATAATTTGTTACATTGGTATCCACCCCCCCCAAAATAATCTCACATTTTTCTAGGGAAATGTATACACAATTGGTAGTTGCAAATGCAATAAAAGTTGTATTATTTTAAATCAATGTTTTTGTTAGGCTTTTAGAGGATATATTGGGATTCAAATAATTTTGATACAAGAAAAGAGATCATAAACCTGCAGAGTACTAACTAGTCTTTTGGGAGAAATGCCATCTATAATTGTACAACATGAAGATTGCCAGATTCAGCTCAGCACTCAATGCCATATGAAATTTTCCATTAGTGGATTTTATATGCATTAATTTGCATCTTATTTCACAGCTCCTTTCTTCTGATTCTATTTTTTGATGAGAGCTGGTGATCTATGGGCTTTTGTATCTTATCTTTCTGGGACGTCTGTCCACCCCTCACACACAATTCCTAAAATACTTATTTTGAAACCTAGTCATGTTTGATAGGAAGTCTAATCCAGAAAAAAAGAAACAGAAAGAAGAAAGAAAGAGAGAGAGAGAGAGAGAGAGAGAGAGAAAGAAAGAAAGAAGAGGAGAGAAAAGGAAAAGAAAGGAAAAGAAAGAAAGAAAAAACCAAGTTAGAAGAGAGGAATGTAGCAAAAAATGATGAAAGATGCAACCATAACAGGCAAGCCAATATAAGAATTCCAGGATTGGAAAAAACACTTTTGGGTTGCTTGGGATTACTGTTAAACTTTAAAGAAGTACAAATTAATGGTAGGATAGAGGAAGATAGGAAAAGAAAGGAAGATTATTATAGAATTAAAATGGTTCAGGAGACTTCAATAATGCTGGAGATAAAAGTAACGCAGCTTTCAAATTCTGCTTGTTTACAAAGTTTTAGGTATTTTAACTAAATGTAAACTGCCACTCCAGGTTATTTCCTTGTAAGGTTACATCTTTCATTGGCTCTGCCTGTCTACAACTCAGACTTTCTGTTCCTGTCTTCTATGTTCCCCAAAGTCAAATGTAAGTCAAGAAAAAGTAAATAGTAGTGCTTGGGACGTCAAAAGTGCTGCATGTGGACTCTGAAAAGTGACTTCCATTCCTGTTTCTGGCTGGACAAGTCAGAGGTGTGATAGTCATACAGGACTTTCGTAGCCAATGTCATGGCCCAACTAGAGAATCAGAACTTGGAGTGTCTGCACAGGAGCTACTCTGGAATTGGCCTACAGAGCCAGCTTCTACCGCAGCAGGTTCTCGCTTGGCCCTTCCAGACCCCTCAGCTTACCTACATGAAACTGCACTGGTTGGGTGTCTCTCACTAGTTACATCTAAAGTGCCATGAGGAACTAAATAATTCAATATGTTTGTGGCTTCCCAAAATAGCATTGTTGGTTGTATTAGTCATAAAATACCTGGACAGGCTCCTGATTTGCCTTTTTTGATTTAAAAAGTCAATTTTCATTGAAAGAAAACCTTTAATGCACATGAGGTGTTTATCTCATTGTTGCCAAGTGTGGCTTCTGTCAAAGCTTGAACAGTGAGGAAATGAATAACTTTTCATTAGTCTCTTAAAAAAAAAAAAAAAAAAGGCTTGTTTGTGACTCTCCAACAAGATGAATCAAAATGAAATTGGAGAAACCGGCTAGATTTCCCCATCTCCCCATCGTTTCTGCTCTTTAGTAAATGCCTAAGATAAATTCATCACAGCTAATTTTGCTCCTCTGTTAATAAAATTAGTTGCATGTGCTGTCTGGTTGACCCTGCCTTCTACTGCACACAGCTGCTTTGGCATGCTAATTGAATTGTCAACAATAAACACAGGAAAGGAGGCACTTTAAGCTACCATTTCGGGCCACAAATACTCCTCTTAAAGACTGCCTGCTGTTTCTCCCAACTATGCATGAAAAGCAATTAAGAAAGGTCTTGTATAACTTCAGTCTGCTAAATCAAGGGTAAGCAGTATGTTGGAACTAACAAAAGACACACAAAACTCTTGCAAATCTTCTCAGGACCAAACTGTGGGCAATGGTCCTTGTAAGAATGTGTGGCCCAATTAATGGAAAAACACTTAGCTAAAAGTTAAGTGGCCCTGTTGCCTTTTACCCTATAAACTGGTGTCTAGCCTTAAGCATGAGAAAGAAGCAGGCTTATTTTATCAAGGCAGAAACACAATGAACCAGATAGGAACCAGCCTAATAACCTCACCAGTCCTGAGCCAGCTATTAATGGTGAGAATTTATACTGAACGAATACATACCTCTTTGTTATTTCTAATTGTGGTGAAAAGGTTACTAAATTCCCACACATGATGGCACAAAAGACACTTTGCCAACACAACAGTTCCTCGAGACACCCGTGGAAGGGAAAGCCCGAAGGCATTCAGGCTGGGCTAAAAATGTACAATGAAGTGAGGACAACATTTGCTGGCGATTAGATGTACCATGGTCACACAAACATCAGTTTTTAAAATTGTGTCAAGTTATTCTTTTGTTACTAATAGCTTATAATTTTCACATATGCTTTATCACTTTAAATAACTATAAACTGTTCTAAGTGCCAAATGACACCTCAGTTTTAGATGTAATCAGCATAATTCTGGGATAACATGCCTGTAAGATTTTTTAAATAGCACTCACAATGATCCCTGGTGATCCAGTGTATGAAACAACAGTATCTGTGTTAACCCAGGAAAGGCCACGAGAAATGGCCTATGGAAACTAGAGGCATATTTCTTAAAAGTAAGATTTTGAAAATACTGAAAGGAAAAGCTTGAAAGCAGCTAAAATAGACTAGTTTAACTTAAAAGGTTATTCCTGACAAAAACAGGCATTTTAAACCTATATTTCAAAACTGAAAATATGATTATTCTATGTACATGGACACAAACTTGAACATGTTGCTTTACCAAAGTTTTAAAGTTAACCATTATTTTATAGAAGGCTAGTGTTTGTGGGAGGTACATATGTATATACATGTGGTTATTTATTAGAAATGAAAACATTTCCATACAGCTGATTCCAATTGGTCCTTAATTATATTTTTTAAGATTGTTGTTGTTCATGACATATTGTAGTTATTCAACATCTTAAGGATTATTTTTGTTATTTAAGTGTCGACCTTCAGTCCCTTTACTGTAGACATCAGCTTTCTTTGTTATGTCAAGTGAAAAGCAGCTGTAGTAAGATTGAGTTCTTAGCTTCTGTGTCTCTATTTTTGGTTAAGTCAAGGATATGTTTTAAAAAATGCTTCCTCTGGCTTTTTTTTTTTTTTGTTCTTTCTTACAGTGCCTAGTGAAAACTAATCATCTTTAGGAAAATTAAAGTCTAAATCATACAACATGTTGATTCAAATTTTATGGATTATGCCAGCAGAAAAGATCTGGCAGGTCTTTGTAATGCTAAAATCACTGCAACTATATATGAACCTTCCTGCAGAGTGAATAAACAGGATATTAACAAAGTTATATCTCTCTCTCTCCCTCTCGCTTTCACCCTCACCCCCCCCCATTCATAGACAGTAAAATATGATGACTATCAATCAGTAAGAGGTGGTAAATCTTAGTAGAAAAATTTTTTCTCTTTTGCTCATTTCATTTTTATTTTATTCTTGCGTATAAAAATCCTGTGGTAAGAATTACTGGTATTCAAAGCATGTTCTCTAAAGTTGCTCTCCTTGCTTAATGATTTGAAGGAGCTATAAAATTTAAGGCAATCAAATGAGTTTCAAAACATCCTTGAATACAAAATGTCCATATTATATCTTGCCTGTTCCAGAGGTTGTTTTTCATTGTTGAAACAAAGCTTATTGGGCTCTTTGGTTCTCCTTGGACCTCAGGGAGGGCTGTGTAACTCCTACAAGTACTTCTGAAAATATTCAGACATAAAATGAAAGGTTAGTAAAGGAGAGAAGTCAGCCAGCACAAGACACTGCCCCTAAATGTTCCTAGTCAATTAAAGCACTGTTCAAGGTTAGGCTGGAATTCCTTCAGCTGTGGTGTTCTGTATAAAATAAAATATTGCCAGCTGTGGTCAATTATTTGATTTCCCTGTGAAACTCAAGAACGTGTAATCACTGTTAATATGGTAAAAATTGATCAAGTGTGACATGCTATGTAATTTACTGATTGCAGTAACCCTCAGGTACTAGCTCAGAGCAGTGTCCACTGATTAGTTTCTAGATCTCAAAGGCTAAAGTAAAAGGTTAATCTATATATTTCAAATTTAGTTTTATATCTTATCACAGAGGATTGATGATCTGCGATTTAGCCACTTGAGAGAAGAGTATCAACTATTAAACATTTTGTGAAGTATTTAATAAAGAAATTCTTATGATATAAATGAATAAAGCAGGACTCAAAGTTGTATATGTAATGATTTCCATAAAAATAAAAATCCGAGATTAAAAAATGCTAGAACCAAAACATCCTTTTTTATTTTCTGGTTCCCATTTCTGTCACATGAAATGTTTGATTCAAAAGTAGTATTTGGCAGGCTGCATGTGATTTGTGAAGGAATGGGGGGCAATGTATTAAGGCCATCAAAAATTGTATAGAACCAAAGATAAAAGGGGGGAAAAAAACCAGTGAAAAACAGAGGAGCCTGAGAGCCCAGACATTCACATTCACAACTTGTGCCAGGAAAGCAATTCCCATGCTACATGTACTTTGGTGAAAAATATTCCTCAGGCTTTAAATATGCTGTTATCTTTGGAGAGGGCAATAAAGACCAGGCCATATAATCACTTCATGGTGGGGAGGGTGAACTCAGGAGCAAGCCATAAATCTGCCAGGTTTCAGTTTTCTTATCTGTAGAGACCTAACACCAGGCCTACTGGACAACCAAATGAGATCATGCACAGAACAGCCTGCGTGGCCACTGGCAAAAAATAGAAAGGTGTTACCTATTTTTATGAGTTTTAAAATACCTGCACTTTGTATTTTTCAGGTTATCAACAATAATCTGTAAGTTTTATTTTTCTAATAGAATAGATAACCAACATTTTAAAGAACCTTTTGTTGGCAAAAAATATTTTAAATTCTCTGTGATGAACGCTCTAGTATATTATCTTTTGCTCCTCTCAGAGGATAGCAATTCTAGCAATTTCTTGAGCCAATGAGTTTACACATATCTTTTAAGATTGACTCAATCATTATTGGGGCTGGAGTCATACACCACTTGACAACACATAACAACAACAATCATTATCAGTCATTGCCTCTTCTGTATTTGGCTATTTGCACTTAAATGCTATCAAAATTGGCATAGCCATTTTGCTCAATTGAACAACTAAGTAGTTTTGAAACATAAAAACTCCAGTTTTAACTTTGGCTCTAACTCTGACTAATCTGCATACTAATCAGAAAATGGCCAAGGGCAAAGGCTGAAGTTCATGTTTCTTGTTCTGGGGAGTGATGTTATCATTTATCTTCAATAGTGATGCTTGAAGATCCTGTTTTATTTTAAATCTTCATTTTTACAGATGCTCCTCAGGGTTGTGATTTTATTGGGAATGATGACCCAAAGGAAGAACACTACATCTTTCAATTTCCTATGTATATTTGGCCATTTAAAATAAATGAAAATGTATTGCTTAACAAGGACTCCTTTTAAAATTCAGTTAAGTAGATCAACCTCTACTTGCCTATCAAAAGAATGTACCCTCTCCCAATGTTTAGTGCCATCTGAAGGGTCAGTACAGGTAGCTCTGGACCCACCATATGAGTGGGGTCCCCACAGGGTGAGAACTGCCAACAACAGTCCCTGCATCTCCATGCCAAAGATGGAGTGTTCCAGCAGCTCCCTGGAAGTTGAAGATTTGTGCACTTAGAGATTGGAGGCCCTTTGGTTGTTCCTCAGAAAGGTACTGGGCTGAAGGGTTCTGAAAGGTAGCTCCTATCAGCTCTAATGAAGATCACTGCCCTAACTCTGAGGTTCTTCCTCCTGGGACTGTTGAGACTCACTACCTTGGTGCACCTCAGTCAAGATGGCTCTGCACAAATGTTCCAATTCCTGGGTCAGGTTAAGCAAGGCTTGGAATTGCTACCTCCAGGGCCCAGAAGCTCTTGTCTCTCTTTGGCAAGCTGGCTAGGTGCACTGGCCATGTTTCTCTTCTGGTTTCTCTACTGCCATAGTTTGTGTTTTTACTTCAGTGGCATTTGCCCTTTCCTGGGCCTTTGGTGAAGTCTTTCCATGGCCTCTGATAGGTGTCAATTGCTTGGAAGTTCAGAAAATGTGGGATTGCCTTATGCACATTTGTTCACTTTCTCCCCAAAGACCTTCAGGCTCTGTATGGCAGTAGTTTGTGAGGAGAAAAGTTGCATCTCTCTGAGGACACCATTCATATCTAATAACACTGATGACCTAGCAACACCTATGTTTTAGGGTATACAGCACTACCTACGTGTCTGACTTGGACCAGTCCTCAAATTGCCTGTAGAGCATTTCCTCCAATTTTTGTTTTCCCTTGGTTTTGCAGATGAGATTCAAGATTTTATGGCATTCTCAGCAAGCAGTGTGTGCAGTGGGTACCAGTTCCCAGAACGACTTGGAATATCATGAGCAAATGAGCAGATGTGCTTTCCCTTGGGGGACAACCACAATGGCTCTTTCCTCTTTCCTTTAAGTTTACTTGCCATGCTGCCAGCACAGAATAAATATGAAAAACAGTTCATTGTTGCTTGGCATGGAGACAAGCTGGCACTCAAGTTCCTCATAAATGCCATGTGACTTTTGGTGATTTTCCCTGAGCTGCAACTTGGCAATTTTTCCTGGGGTAACTAGATAACTCCAGATTTGGGGCTAATTTTATTGTTAAGAGAAAATCAAGATAATTTATGCAAACATGATAAAAATACTGAAACTTGAATAGATCAGTTAACCCTTAATTTTCTTAAAAGATGAAAGCTCTATTACCTATAACTTCATGTAATTTAACTTACTTAAATTAAAAGAAAAATCCCTAAATCAAATTAACTGGCAGTGGAGGGAGACAGATTAAGCAATAAAGATAGAGATTTGTGTGATTATGTTATTTTATCTAAACATAAACTTCACTAGTAAACCCCCAAAGCAATGTTTCATTTCCATTTGGAAAATTGTAATTTGCGTTTTTTTCCATTGTCTATTTCGGTTCTCATGGAAAGAAAATGGAAACATGGCCTGATGAAGTGACGGTAATGCTTAAATCCACACCTCATCTCTAACTTTTCTCCCCACAGAATTCAGTCTACAAAGTCTCTAACACTTGCTACTATTAATAAAAGTGGAATAAAATGATGCCTTTGTCTGAAGACATTAGCAGAATTGTAGTGGTGTTCCAAAGGATTAGGGGTGGAGAGGAGAGAGAGAAGTCCAGTTGTCCAGGGCACCAACCTAATGGGTTGCTAAATTTGTTAAGGGGGAAGGCACACAGCCAGCCATCAATGAACCAAAGTCCTCTGTTGCCAGTCTAGGTGTCCATGATGCTGGCAATAGTTCTGCTTACTTTAAGCAGTTCTACCCCATGTGCTGCTCTGAGACTGAAGACTATTTGTGTATTTTAATGAAGCGAGTTTTAAAAAATTACCCATGCAGCCTTGCTCTATCCATATATTAATGATTGATTTAGTTAAGTTATAAAGATATCTAAATATTTCAAACAATCCTGGAAAAACAGGGAAATGGTATTATCTACACCTCTTCACCTACCCCTCTGCAGAAGAAAAATAATTTCTCCACGTAGCTCTTATTTGAGGACAGTGCAATGTATTAGCACCCTGGCTGAACACTAAAATCACCTAGCAACTCTGGACCCCACCATGGCCCAAACCCAAACTGAATCTCTGGGATTCTGGCCCTAAGAACCCTTAGGTCGAAGTGCTCCCCGGGTGATTCTTGTATGCAAGGAAGGTTGATTGAGAACCACATGGCTGTGGTTATCACAATATGCTCAAAAGCATCAGAAGCACCTGAAGGTCTTGTGAAAACAGATTTATGGGCCCCACTCCCACAGTTCAGGACTAAGTAAGCCTGAAGATTTGAGGATTTTCAGTTCGGAGTTACTCATTGCTGCTCTGACGACCATTCTGTTGAGAACTGTGGCTGTGATAGGAATCTGAGTCATCCTGCACCTTGACAGGTATTTTTCACTCCAAGAAAACTTCCAGAAGTGTTTTTGTTATTTGTGGTAGAGATTTTGAGAACAGTCATCGAGTCAGTGCCAAAGGGGCAGGAAGGGGACTTGAAGAAAAAAGTGGAGGGGAGAATGTTATAAAGACTGAAGGAAGTGAGTTATGGATTTTAAAAGTGCAGGCTGGGTAGAGAGATTTCCTCAGAGAAGTTTGAGGAGAGTAGACTAAGGGGAGCTATGATGGATGAAAACCTTGAAGGGGATGTTAAGAAAGTGTTGGGTTGTTTGTGTCTCCCCGCACATACCAAGAAGCATAGGGAAAGGATGGCTTTTGGTTGGGTCCTCTGTCTGAGTGCACCAGATGTGTTATGCTATTATAAGCAGCACATTCCCCACTTCTTTCTTACTTGGTCTTTGTCTTCCACGACAGCCTAATTTGAACAACTCCCTAAAGAAACAAGCATTAGGAGATAAGGGGTTGCAGACATTCCAAAGACCGAATTCTTGGAGCTTGAGGAAAAAACATCTTGGAGACGCTGTTCAGGGTTATGTTGTGGATGGTGTGAAAGGGGGAAAATTTCATCCCATGGCTCCCATCTCTTATCAGAAGAAATCCTGGGGTATGGAATCCCCTAGATGTCACTCATGTCGGGATGGGGAGGGAGGATGGCATGAAGAGATGGCTGGGGTCCCTGCACAGGCGGCTGCCCCTGCGTGTGGAATTGTCACCTATACATGGTATGGGACGAAATCCAGCCTGGGCTAAGAGCTCTGGGGTGGCACAGAGGGGTGTGTGGGTGGCTCAGTCTGGGAAAGGAGTGCATGAATGCTGGAGGAGTGGCCAACACTGTCCACTTCCTGCTCACCTGACAGGAATCTACCCACAAAAAGAAAATGTCTCCAAAGCCTACATGAGCCATTTGTTTTAAAGTTTCCTCTAGATACCATATAATGTTTACTAGCTCTGCAAATTCACTAAATAGATCAAAGCAAGCTTCCCCTTTATTTATAGTGACCACCCTTGTAGCAGGAGACCTTAATGAGTGTGAAAAAAGACCTCAGAGTAAAGTAGGAACAAGGGTTCTGGTTATCAGTGAGCGGATAGCTGTCTTCTGAAATGGTGAAAGTGGGTAAGACTGAGACAGAAAAGAAGCAGCCTTTAAATTTGTTGTAGAAGAATCAAATGGGACTTACCTTTTTTTCTTTTTTTATCATGTATAATGATTGCAAATGTTTGAAAAGGGCACTCTGTTGGTGTGGGAAAGACATGTCTTAGAATCAGAAAACCTGAGGCCTTGTTAATGTCTTTATTGTTAGCCAGCAGCTTGTCAATGTAGCCTCTTGGACTTCCTTTGTCTCCATGTCCTCTTACGGAATGATCATCCCTGAGGTCATAATTGACAAATAATAGAGATGGAGAATCTGATGTGCAGTCCTACTTAGGAACCGAGTTTATGAAGAATAAAGCTGTCTTCATCTAAGATTCAAATTGGGTAAAGCTCAGAGTTGTTTTCTTGAGTTTGGGGATGAGGCCAAAATAAAGTTTTACAACAGCACAAAGAAGTCAGTAGAACCTTGTCTTCATGGTAGGGATACACAGGACAAATGTTATAACTGTCTGATTTTGGTAAACAAGAAATTTGGCAACATTAGCAATGGAGCTTGACTATTTCTTTTTTTTGGAGGTAGGGAGAAGTTTACATTCCTCAAAGAACATAGACTAACAGAGATGAGATTTACACTGGAACTTTTAGACCTTAAATCTCTTTTTTCTATTACCCTTCGCGGGTTATGATTTTGGAAAAATCACTTTTTTAAAAAATGAGATTCAGTCATTTATCTTATGTGGACATTACTATATTTGTCCCTCATTCTTCAATTTCTACTTCATCTTCAGAGGTAATGTGTTTTATTGGTAAATTAGAAACTTTCTCTAAAAATGAAAATTCATACAGAACAATTACACACTATAATTAAGCTGGTTACCAGGCACAGTGGCACACTCCTGTAATCCCAGCGACTTGGGAAGCTCAAGCAGGAGGATCACAAGTTCAAGGGCAAAAGCAGCTGGAGCAAATTAGTGAGACCCTGACAAAACAAGAAAAAACAAATAAAACTGAACGTAGTCCATGATACAAAATTGGATGTAAATATCAGCTATTCATATAATTGTAATATTAAAGTGATTAATAAGAATGATGATAGGATCATGAGATAATTTCAAATCTCCCTTTATAGATCATTTGTGACTTACCAATGACATTTTCTTACTGAAACTTAATGGTCATTGAATTATCAATATAAAAATCATCTTTCTAATAGTACCTGATTATATTTCTATTCTCTCAAAGAGCTTTCTCGTTCTATGCCTTCCTCTTTTCTAGTTCTTAAAACTCTCACTATTGGTTTTTTTTTTCCCTTCATGTATAAATATGCTTAAAATGTTCCCAATCTGAAAACAACTAAATCCTTGTCTATCCACTGCTGGCTCTTTCCTTCTGTTTCTCTTTTCTCTCTCTCTCTCTCTCTCTCT
>VMDO01007341.1:0-32434 GCA_007922755.1 Pedetes capensis
TTGCCATATCCATTATGCTACTATCAAGTCAATTTTGCTTACATATTCACCATTTATGTATTTTACAAAATAGTACAAACTGGAGAAGAAAAAGAAAAACGTTGTTGTTGTTGTTGTTGTGGTTAGGTGCCATTGAGTCATATCTGACTCATAGATACCCTCACAGAGTTTTCAATGGCTGATTGTTTCAGGATTCCCACGGGAGTGGATTTTCAGGTCCTTCTCCCATTTTAAAAAATATATAAACTAGAGAAGAAAATAAAACATTAGGAGTTGTAATTAATATGTAATGAAACACATATGCAATCATGGTTTATATTCTTATTGATTTTTTATTCCCTTTTTTCATGTATTCATATAGTTCCATCCTGTATTTTGAATTTTTCCTCTCTCTCTATCCTTGCTTCTACATTGTTTCCCCTCCTTTTCACTCTTTTATAAATACTGTACTCTTCCCTCCTGTTAGGTGCACTTTTATTTTCCATTCTTATACTGGTAGTATTGTTCATTTTTAAATATCTAAATAGGTATACTTTTTTCTTTTAAGTTAGATTTAGCTCCCCCATATGAGTGAGAACATATGGTTTCTCTTTTGGAGTCTTGATTAATTCATAAAAAATGGTATTTTCCAGTTCCATCTATTTTGCTGCAAATTACATAATTTCATTCTTTACTGCTATTTTCCATTGTGTATATATACCAGAGTTTTTCAATCCAATTCTCTGTTGATGGACATCTTGGTTGATTCCACACCTTTGCCATTGAGAAGATTGCTGCATTAAATATGGAAATGCAGGTATCCCTGTGATATGATGACTTATCTTCCTTTGGATATCTTCCCAAGAGTGGTATTGCTGAGTCATATGGTAATTCTACCTTAGTTTTCCAGGGTACCTCTGTATTGATTTCCAAAGTGGCTGAGCTAATTTATAGTCCTACTAGAAGTGTCAATGTGTTCCCTTTTTTCTAAACCCTCACTAGCATTTGTTATTATTTATTTTGTTAATCTTGGCCATTCCTACTGGAGTGAGATGGAATCTCAGTGTTGTTTTGATTTGTGTTTCCCTAATGGCTAAGGATATTGAGCATTTCTTCATGTGTTTATTGGCCACTTTTATTTTTTCCTTTGAGAACTGTTCAGTTTCATTGTCTACTTATTTACTGAGTTATTTATTATTTTAGTGTTTGATTTCTTATGTGTACTTTGTATATTCTAGAGATTAGTCCCCTTTCAGATGTATCAGATGCAAAGGTTTATCCCATTCTGTGGGTTTGCCCATTTACTTTGTTAATTATTTGCTTTGCTGTACATAAGGTTTTGAGACTTAGGTAATTCTATTTATCGATTCTTGGTGCACTTTCCTGGGTAATTGGAGTCTTTTTAAGAAAATACTTGCCTAGGCCTATGTATTGGAGTTTATTGGAGTGTGTTCCCTGCCTTTTCTTCTGTCTGCTTCAATGTTTGCAGTTTTATATTGAGGACTCTGATATATTTTGAATTGACTCTCATACAAATTGGGAGATATTGGTCTATTTTCATTTGTCTGCAAATGGATATCCAATTTTCCAAGCACCATTTGTTGAATAGGCTATTGTTTCTCCAATAAATATCCCAAGCTCCTTCATCAAAGATCAAATAACTAATTGAGTGGGTGTATCTCTAGGTCTTCAATTCTATTAATATTTTGAAGTTGGATTTTTAGTTAGATTGATTCATAAATATTAAATTTTTGGTGGGATATTTTGAATGGGATTGTTGTCTTAATTTTATCCTCTTGTTTACTATTGATGTAAAGGTAGGCTACTGAGTTTTGAGTCTTAATTTTGTGTCCTGCTACTTTGCTGAAGGAGCTAATTAGCTTTAAAAGGTTCCTACAGTAATTTTTAAGGTCCTTTAGGTATAGGATCAAGTCATCTATGAGTAAGGATAATTTGACTTCTTCTTTCCCTATTTGTGTTCCTTTAATTTCTTTCTCTTACCTGATTGCTCTGGCTAGTACTTCAATCACAATATTGAATAAGAGAGGAGAGAGTAGATAGTCATGTCTTATTCTTCTTAGATGGAATGCTTTCTATTTTTCCCTATTTAATGTGATGTTGGCTATGGGTTTTCCACAGATGGCCTTTATGGTGTCAAGTTCCTTCTATATCCAGTTTGTTCAAGACTTTTCTCTTGAAGGAATATTGAACTTTATCAAAAGTCTTCTTAGCATCAATCAAGATGGTCATGTGATTTCTTTTCTCAAGACTCTTGATATGTTTGAATTACATGAAGTAAATTATGTATGTTGAACTACCCTTGCATCTGTGGAATGAAGCCCATCTGATTGTGGTGTATGATCTTTTTTATGTGTTGATGAATTTGGTTTGCCAGAATTTTATCGAGGATTTTTGTATCAATGTTCATCAGGGGAATTGTCTAAAATTCTCATTCTTTGTAGAGCTAGACTCAACAAAAGAGAAAAAAAAGCCAATTTTTAAGAAAACTCAGAGATGACAAAGGGGACATAAAAATGGATATCAATGAAATTCAGGCGATAATCAGAGACTATTTTGAGAAATTATGCTCTCCCAAAAGTGAAAATACAGAATAAATGTATAAATTCCTTAACATGTATAACTTATCAAAATTAAGCCTAGAGGACATAGGCAAATTAAACAGACCTATATCAACCACCAAGATAGAGGCAGTAATAAAAAACCTCCCAAAGAAAAGCCCAGATTCTCACAGGTTCACAGATGAGTTCTATCAAAATTAAAGAAGAAATTAAAGAAGAATTCTTTTTCTTCTCAAATTATTTCATAAAATAGAAAAAAGTATATTTCCAAATTCATTCTATGAAGCCAGTTTCACCCTGATACCAAATTACCTTATTTCTGCAATTTTTTGTAGCATGCAGAGAGTAAATTTGCACATTCATTATATATTTTTATAAACATTTTATTTTTAATGTTATTGTAAGCAAATTGCCCTTAATTTTATTTTCCGATTATTCATTGCTAACATATATAAATACAAGTGATTATTTTGTGAGTGGCAACATTGATGAATTGATTTATTAGTTATAGTGGCATAAACAAACAACATAGTAACAGGATAGTATATGGCATAATGTAGCATAATAGTGGATTATGTGAGATAAAGGAAAATACAGAAGTGGATTTCTTAGGATTTTCTGTGAACACAATCATGACTCTGTAAATGGAGATAATTTTGGTTCTTGTTTTCCAATATGGATATCATTAATTAATTAATTGCCTATTGGCCCTTGCCAAAAACCTCCAGTAAACTATTGAAAGAACAAAGGTAGAAATCCTTGTCTTTGTCCTGATCTTGAGAGGAAAACCTTCAGTTTACACACCAAATTTGATGGGATCTGTAGAAGTTTTGTTATTAAAAACTAATTCTGGGGTGTAATGCATTTTTCAGAATTTATTACTATTATGTGTTAGTAATTTTTTTCTGGTGTTTTGATCCTTGAATCATTGTAAAATATTCCCCTTTATCTCTAATCATTTTGTTTTGAAATCTCTCTTATTTCATCTGAACACAACCTCTCTTATTTCCTTTATGATGCATGTGGGCATGATATATCTTCTTTCATCCTTTTGTGTCCATCCTTTTGTATTTTTTAACCTAAGATGTGTTTCCTGTACATAGCATATTGTTGGGTCTATTTTTTGATGAAGACTTTAAAATCTCTGCCTTTTGGTTGAACTGCTTAATATATTCTAATTTAGCATTATTATTGATTAATTTGGATTTCCATGTCATTTATTACAGGTTTTTATGTAACTCACATTTTTCTTGTTCCTCCATTTCTATATTACTCCTTTTTCATGAAGTAGGTATTTTGTAGTATAACAGAAATCCCTTTAATGATTTTTTTCATTACATTTTGGGAATTATTTTCTTAATTCTTGCTCTGGGCCTATTTCACTTAATGATTATTCTAGATTGCCATCAAAACCTACAGTGTTGTTGTTGTTATTAGGTGCTATCAAGTCTGACTCATAGTGACCCTATGTACAACAGAGTCAAACAGTCCCTGACACTGAGTCAGGCATACAATCTTTTTTATATTTAAGCCCGATGTTGTAGAGAGTGTGTAGAGAGTGTATCAATCCATTTAGTTGAGGATCTCCTTTCTTCATTGACCTGTCACTCTCCCAAACATGATGTCCTTCTCCAGGGATTGGTGTCACCTCATAACATCTCCAAAATAGATAAGATGCAGTCTAGACATCCTTGTTTCCAGGGAACATCCTGGACAGATCTGTTGTTTCTTTTGGCAGTCCATGGTGTATTCAGTATTTGCCTCCAGCACCATAATTCAAAAGCACCAATTCTTCTCCTGTCTCCCTTATTCAGTGTCCAGCTTTCATAACCATATGATGTGATTCAAAGTGCCAAAGGCAGGAGTCAGGTGCACCTTTATCTTCAATGTGACATCTTTACTTTTCAGCACTTTAAAGAAGTCTTTACAACAGCTTTTCCCAGAGCAATGTGTCTTTTGATTTTGTGACTGCTGCTTCCACAGGTGTTGATCGTAGAACCAAGAAAAGCAAAATCATGGAAAACATCAATCTTTTCTCCACTTAACATGAGTTTGCATACTGACCAAGTTATAAGGATTTTGTTGTTGATGATGATGTTGAGGCACAATCCAGACTGAAGGCTGTGTTCCTTGATCTTAATCAGTTAATGTTTCAAGTCCTCTTCACTTTCACCAACAGAGATGTGTCATTTGCATAATACAGGTGGTTAATGAGTCTTCCTCGAACAACAACGATGCCATGTTCTACTTCATGAGGCCAGCTTCTTGGGTTATTTGCTCACCATAGAGATCAAAGAGGTATGGTGAAAGGATACAGCCCTGATTCACATCTTTCTTGGTTTTAAACAAGGCAATGTTTCTTACTCTGTTCCAATTACCTCCTGGTCCATGTACAGATTCGTCATGAGTAAAATTAAGTGCTCTGGTATTCCCATTATTCACAATGTTATCTATTATTTATTATGATGCACACAGTCAAATGTTTTTGCATAGTTAACAAAACATAGATAGACATCTTCCTAGTATTCTCTCCTTTCAGCTAATATCCATCTGACATCAACATCTGACATCAGTGGTATCCCTAGTTTCATACACTTTTCTCAATCTGACTTGATTTTCTGGCAGTTCCCTGTCAATATACTGCTGCAGTCACGTTTGAATGATCTTTAGCTAAATTTTGCTTATATATGATATTAATGATATCATTTGATAGTTTCCACATTCAGTTGGATCCCCTCTCTTGGGAATAGGCACAGAAAGGGATCTCTTCCAGTCAGTTGGCCAGGTAGCTGTTTTCCAAATCTCTTGGCATAAACACATTAGCACCTCCAATGCTGCACATGTATGTTGAAATATCTCTATTGGTATTCCATCAATTCCTGGAACCTTGCATTTCACCAAGTCCTTCAAGGCAGCTTCCACTTCTAACTTTAGTAACATTGGTTCCTGGTCATATGCAGCCTCTTGAAATTGTTGGTCATCCACCAATTCTTTTTGGTATAATGATTCTGTGTAATCTTCCCTCTTGTTTTGGCATTTCCTACATTCTTTAATATTTTTTCTTTCAAATCCTTCACTATTTCCACTCGAGCCTTGACATTTTTCTTTAATTCCTTAACTTGAGAGAAACAAAACATGTTCTTCCCTTTTGGTTTTCTATTCCCAGCTCTTTCTATGTATTATTACAGAATTTGATTTTCTCTTCTCAAGCTACCCTTTGGAATCTTCTGCTTAGTTCCTTTACTTCATCATGTCTTTCTTTTTTACTTTAGCTGCTTGACATTCTGGGGCAAGTTTCAGAGTCTCTTTTGAAATGTAATTTGATTTCTATTAATTCAATTTCAGGGAGTTACGTCAGTATTATTCCTATATAGATAGATCTATATTCTTTTTCCCTTTTCTATATTATTTTGTTATACATACTACAAGTATATCTCACAAACTTACAATATATTGTCACAGTTTTACTTTACATAAGTATAGACTTTTCTAACATGATAGACAGGAGAGAGAATGTATATTTACAAAGTTTGTTGTTATATTAAACTTCTTATTTACCATTTGTTCTCTTTATTTCTTTCTCTGGACTCATTGTGATGTGATGCCATTGCCTTTACTCTAATACAGCTTTCTCCTATCCACCTCTTTTGTATTGTTCTTGGCAAACATATTACATATTTATGTGCTATTTTCTCAGAAATATAATTATGTATATATTACATTATACAATTGCCTTTTAGGTTAGGTAAATGGAGAAAGGGGAAGAAATATCTAGTTATATTGTTTTAAATTACCTACTCAATTTCCTTTGCCTGCACATGTTTATTTGTGCACATACAACAGTACATGTGAATGTGTGGTGTGTGTGTGTGTGTGCGTGTGTATGTTTATATTCAAATTACTTTCTAGGGTCACTTTGAGTGGGAAGAATTTTCTGTAGTATTTCTTTTAAAGTAGATCTATTAGCAATTGGATGTCTTTTTATCCATTAATCTATGAATTTCTTTATTGTGCTTTGCCTATTGGATAATTTTTTTCAAATATATTTTGACTGCTACTAATTTTTGAATGTTGTGGGAATTGATTTATTGCTTATAACATTGTCTATTTTCTGGAATATTCTATGCATGCATAAAAAGAGTATATTATCTCTAATGAAGGTCTTCAAGGGTTAAGTAATCCTTGGGTTATTCTTTTTCATCTATTTCTTCAGATAATTCATATGCAGAGTAATTATTTGTGTACCATCTATCAATAGCTCTGACATTTGATGTTAAAACTTCCACACATTATATGAGGTTTACCAATTTCTATTTATAATTTGTCATAATGTAATTATGTACTTTGAAGCTTTGGTATGAAGATGAACACATGTTATCTCTCATACTGCTTTTCTTCAGAATATCAAAATTATTAATATTTGTATATTGATAAAGCTTTTCTTTTGGATAGCATTTACCTTATGCATTCCTTTATCTATTTATAAGATTTTGAATAGTTCATATCTTAACATTTCATGAATGTTTCTTATAACGATAGTAATTTTCAAGTTATACATTTTAAGTGATGGTATTCTTTGTACCTTTCTTATGCATTAATTTTAGTCTTTTGTGTCTTACAAATTAGAAGTAATTGTTTATATTCTGTATTGTGTATGTGTGTGTGTGTTGGAGAATGCTTTGAATGTCCAATTCTACTTTTCATTTCTTTCTGTTACTTTAATCAAGAAACTTAGTTTTCATATGTTTATTTTTAATTCTAAGTTTTAGACTTGAGTTTACCAAGTATTATTTTTTTTCTGTGTAAATACTATGAAGAATGTGATGAAGTAAGTGTCTTTCATTTGTATAGGGTGTTAAGTATAAGTGGTAAATTTTAGCTTATTTCTGTGCTTAAAGTGTCCTGGGTCATTCAGATCATACAAAATTGAACCTCAAACTCATAGCATATGTCATGTACATCTATAAACTCTCTCTCACTAACATTCATACCCTCCTCGAGTCTGTAGTGATTGAGTCTTCTCCTTAGGTAATTGTCTGACTTTTTTCTTGTTTTCTTTTTCCCTGTACTACCCATTCAGCATGATAATTGTTTTTTCAATAACATTCCTTTATATGATGCATTATTTTTAAATCTACCCTTTACAAAGATGTGAGATTTTACCTCCTGTCTCCTTTTTCCAAGAAGTTATTAAAATTCTACCTGTAGGTGACAGAGAACAGCAAGTCTCTCTGAGAAGTTACATCATCAAGTTTGTCATATTGATTTTCAGGTTCCCATGTCATTTTTTTAAAACCTGTACTTGCTATTTTTTTTTGTAAGTTCAACTATGTTTTAATCTTATATGTATTTTGGAGGATATTTGTAATATCTAGTCCATCATGTTGCTGTATATAGAAGTCTTAATTCATTCAACATAATGTATCCAGAGTAATGTTTTCTAAAGGAAAATGCTTTTAAGTCCTGCTTTAAAGTCCTTTTAATATAATTCCAGTGATCCTGGGATTAAGACAAAGCTCCTAGACAGTGCCAACCAGACCCTGTATGGATATTTCTACAAACACTGTAGCTTTATTTTGCACCACACTTTATTTAACTCTTTTTCATCCAAGAATTACCACCTTGAGTCACATTTTGAATGCTGCCCAAGGAACTTTTACATGTTATTGTCTTTTCTCCTTTGAATGCTCTTCCTACGTTCACCTACTTAATTTCTACTTCCTATCAATCTCAGTTCAAGCTTCATTTTCTCAATCATATCTCTTCATTTCCTAAGTTGATTTTTTTCCTCTCCTCCTACATAACACAGTTCACCTCTTTCGCCACTTATCCAGTCATACTTATTAAAATCTGTATATGTATACAACATTAATTTATGTGAGTTATCTAGTCTATCAATTCCCAGCACCTAAAACAAAGGTGACACTTAATACATATGTGTATACTGAATATCCTGAAATAAACATAAATATGGGCTAATTTTGATTTTTAAATATATGATTTTTGTTTTTCCATTCAGAAAGGATTCCTATTAGAAAGATGATAGGTGATTCTATAACTAAACTGGTCAGAAATCAGAGAAAGATACCAATCTCTTTTTTCCATCTTCTTCCTTATTTCCAGATGAGTGTGTCATTGTAGCAGAACTTCCATCCTCTCAGAATTCCAGAGTGGATATGTTTGGCTATTGTCTTGCTACCTTGTGGTGATGATCAGTATGTATGTTGGCAGTTGTTGTTAAGAGCCTTTGAGTCATGTTAGACTGATAGCAACGCTCTTAGGGTTTTCAATGGTTGATTGCTTTGGGATTGTTTGGGGAATGGAACACCATATCCTTCTCCCATTTCTGCAGTTCTGGGGATTGAACCTGGGTCCTCAGAGATTGTGGGGGCAGTGCTCTAGCAACTGAGATAAACCCAAACCTTGCATGTATGTTGGCTACTCAAAAACAGTGTCAACTTATTTCTAGCAGAATTCAGTGAGGTCTTGTGCTCCCACATACTCTACACTCACTCATGGAAACAAAATATGTGTTCAGGATCCCCAGCCAATCGAATAGCCTATTTCTCATCAGATACATGAACCAGGAAGCAGTTGTTCAAATAGAACAAGGAAACACTGCGTGGTTTAAAGTTGAGAAAAATGTGCATCAGGGCTGTATACTTTCACCTTATCTCTTCAATTTATATACTGAGTAAATAATCCAAGAACCTGGACTTTATGAGGAAGAACGCAGCCTCAAGATTGGAGGAAGACTCATTAACAACCTGTGTTATGCAGACGACACAACTCTGCTTGCTGAAAGTGAACAGGATTTAAAACATTTACTGATGAAGATCAAAGATCATAGCCTTCAATATGGGTTATGACTAAACATCAACAAAACCAAAATCCTTACAACTGGGTCAGCACGCAACTTCACAATAAATGGAGAAAAGATTGAGGTTGTCCAAGATTTTGCTTTGTTTGGTTCTATAATCAACACCCACAGAAGCAGCAGTCAAGAAATCAAAAAAACGCATTGCTCTAGGAAAAGCTGTGGCAAAAGATCTCTTTAGAGTGTTGAAAAGCAAAGATGTCACACTGAAGACAAAGGTGCGTCTGACTCATGCCATGGTATTTTCAGTCACATCATATGGTTGTGAAAGCTGGACATTGAACAAGGGAGACAGAAAAAGAATTGATGCTTTTGAATTGTGGTGCTGGAGACGGAGACATCTATTGCATATACCATGGACTGCCAAAAGAACCAGCAAATCTGTCCTAGAAGAAGTGCAACCAGAGTGCTCCTTGGAAGCAAGAATGGCCAGACTGCGTCTTACATATTTCAGACATATAGTGAGGAGAAATCAATCCCTGGAGAAGGACATCATGTTTGGGAGAGTGGCAAGTCAACACAAAAGAGGAAAACCCTCCACCAGATGGATTGATACAGTGTCTGCAACAATGGGCTTAAACATAAATAAGATTGTTTGCCTGGCACAGAATCAGCAAGTGCTTCGATCTGCTGTACATAGGGACGCCATGAGTCGGACTCGACTCGACGGCACCTAACAACAACACAACATCAGATAAGCCAGCCAAGTCTTTAAGGAAGAAATTTCTACCCTTTGTTTTTGTTTTTTTTGTTTTTTTTTTATTGGAAATTTTTAGTGTACATTTTAATGTGATTCATTTTGGCATGCTTTTCATTGTGACATTTCCATATATGCATTTTGCTACCCTTTGTTTAAACAAAAAGTCATTCAACAGGAAATACAAGAAGGAATTTAGATAAGAACCCAGTAAACAACAGTGATAGAGAATCTGGTTCTATACGATGTATTAGTCAGGGTTCCACAGAGAACACAACTAATAGAATGAACATATCTCTCGCACCATTCCCCCTGGTGTGTGTGTGTGTGTGTGTGTGTGTGTGTGTGTGTGTAAGAGGATTTATTACAAAATTTCGCTCATCTAATCACAGATTTGGAAAAGTCCCTCAATAGGCCATCTGCATACTACAGAACAGAGAAACCTACAGCAAATTTGATATTGTGGCTCAGTCCAAGAAGGTTGATGCATCAGAATCAGAGAGCAAGGTAGTGCAGCTCCTAGTCTGAGGTGAAATGGCTAAGAGTTCCTGGAGGGCTGCTGGTACAAGTCACAGAGTCCTGAGGCTAAGGGAGGGGAGTCCAACATTCAAAAGCAGCATCAGAAGAAACTCACGTTACATCAGGAAGAAGAGCCAGAGACTGTTTCCCTCTTCTGCTGCTTTCCTTTTGCATCCAGCCCCACTCAATTCGATTTTGCTCACCTGCACTGAGGGAGGATATTCCCAGTCAGTTTTCTGAACCACAGGCCAATCTTCCCTGTAAACATCCTCACATCCCCTTCCCAGAAGTAATGCTTTACCATTCTCTAGGTGTCCCTCAACTCACTCAGGTTGACACCCCAAATTAGGCATTGCATATGGATAAAAATATCAGAAAATATGGATATGTAAGTACTCGATGTCACCTTCAATTCTGTCTGCAAGTGGCAGAATTTGTCCACAAGAATATACTTTGGCAATGAAGAGAATGGCAAAACCAGAAGAGTTCTAGTAAGAGTGAAGTGGTACGTTATTGGAATAAGAGTTCAAAATAGTAGCACAAATAAAAGTATGGTGTTACAACTCTGTTTATCAAAGTGGGCAGAAGGAAAAAGTGCATCTGGGATTGGAAATCAGTGCAAAAGCACCATTGTTAGGAGACAATGCAAGTGAATGGAGGGTGGGAGATCATCAGTGACATACAAAGGTCGCAGTGAATCTTGCATGACTCAGTTCATTCTACTGTGGCAAATGACTACCTTACATTCTATGAGATCATCAGTAAGACTTTATTTTATATAAATTTAAAGGACATAGCATCTTAATTTTCTCTTTCCTCTTCATTCAGTGAACTCTCACTCTTTCCGATCTTAATTCAAGCTTCAGGTAAGTAAATCAGTCTTAATTTCCTGAGATGGTCCCATTCCATCCTCTGCTGATTCCATTGCTTCTTTCAAAACATTGATAGTTTCTTTAGTTAAAAATTTGTCTTGCATTTTCTGTTATTTCTGTTTGTATTTTTACGGGGTGGGTGCACACCCACTATGGCACAAATACCAATCTAGAAGCTAGTGATACTGAAGTGAATAATATATTTTTTTCTTTGAGACTTCTGAGTCTGGAATATCTGGCTATGGAAATCAAATATTAAGAGACCTGTGAGTGATGATGTGTGTGTCATGTAGGTGGGCCAGGTAAGAGAGAAAAGGGGCACCAAAAGTTGACTTAGGAAATGTTCCCAGAAGTAATATTTCCGCAGTTCCCAAACTCAATAAAATAACCTTCAGTCTTTTTCTGAGGTTTGTGTCACACAGGAAAATCACACAGGAAAAGGGTAGTAGGATACTCACTTGGGCCTGAAGATGTATTGACTTATGCTATTGAATTATTTTCAGTCTATAACTAAGCACTAAAAAAGCAGATCTTTCCTTTAAAAGGGGGAAAATTGTGTACATTTCAGGAAGAGCTCACATTGGGAAGTTTTTGACTTATCTGAGGAAAAGAAATGAATAAATTAATTGCAACAGGAATCTATATGAGCAGTGTTATTTGTAAAAATTTTGTCCACAGACATGAGGAGAGAATATCCATCAGAAATTTGATTTTTTTCCCAAATTTTTTAAATGTTTGCTAATTCTTGGGCTATACTGGTGAATTTGCATTTAGGCACAACATTCTCCATCACGTAGCAGGCAAGAGAAGAAAGCACTGATTCCAAACACAAAAGCCCTTCCTGTTCTGGCACAGATGCTTCATCAGGCTGGGCTAGGTTGGATCCTACCAGAGGCCCTTTTGCCAGAGCCTGGACTTTTATAATGTGAATGATTCTTTCTCCTTGTAATTACTGATAATGTTACGGAGTGAACTGCAGACACATTGAACAGGGAATTAGATATTATACCTTTCTATTGCAGGGTATGTAAGACAGTGGCCTTGCTATTTACATATCTCATACACTTCAAATCAGTCATTTAAAACCCTATGAACAACAGAGAAGCACTATCAATAGTGTTTTGCCTATTGTATGTAGGGTCACTATGAGTCAGATACCAACTCAGAGCACCCAACAACAACACTCCAAATGCAATTTTTGAGTGAGCACTCCCTGTCCTCATGTTTACTTTTATCCATTCTCTCCTCCTTTGCTCTATGTGACATACTTTGCACATTTTCATGGCATCTGCACTATTTGGAATGGCCATTCAAATATCAATGCTACTATGTGGCAATCTATTTCTGAAGCAATCTTGAAGCAATCAGCCATTGAAAACCTTACAAGGGTTGCTATGAGTGGGACCTAACTTGGCAGCACCTGACAGCAAAAACAACAACTACATCATTTAAGGTCTTCCTTCAAGTGTTCATTATTTACCAATAATGAAATAACCACCTTACGTGTTTTCTGCATTTCTTATCTTAAATTTCATATGCTATTTTTAGATGCTGTCAAGTCTAGTCAGACTCATAGTACAACAGAAGGAAATACTCCCAGACTATGCCATGCCTGGCTCTATGTCAGTGCTTCTCTGCTATTCATAGTGTTTTGATGGCTGATTGTGATGAGATTGCTTTGGGAGTGGGTTGCCAGGTCCTTCACCCATTTTTGTGTTGCTGGGGATAGAACTGAGGGCCTCAGAGAGCACAGAGCAGCACTCTACCAACTGAGTAAACAACAGTCCCTATCTTACCTGAAGAATGACTTAATCCATCAAAAATGCACACTTGCTTGACGTTTAACCCAGCAAAGCATTTCTACTGAGCCAGAAAACATCATGACTCTGCTATAGATATATCCATGAGCTTTGAGTTATATGTCCACAGGAGCTGACAAGCCTAACAAAGGACCATGTCACTCAAACATAAACTTTTTGAGATTATTTTCTGCAGCTGAGCAATTTCAATTTATGGGCCTTCTATCTTCTTTTTCAAAACTTTTCCTTGAACTCAGAAATAGCTTTGATGTATACTATTTAGACTAATTCAAATATTTTGAATGTCTTTATTCTGTAAAGTCACAAATATGTCTTATAAAGGTAGTCCTTTCACTTCTTCAGTGGACCTTTTCATTATTTTGCAATCAATTGTCTATTCCTTGGGACCAATATGCTTTTTTCTTGATGCCTAGTGGTTTAATATTTCTATAATTAGAGTCCTATTCCTTTTTCTCTTGCCCAGCTAAATTTAAGAGTTGAAGAATTATTTTGGATTAACTCTTTGGGATTAAAAAGCTTATTTGACCCTGATTTTAAAGTTTTTTGAAGACTCATCCTATTGAATTGAGAAAGTCAATAGCTGTTCTCTCATTACCTGGACTTTCCCACTGAACAATTGTACGTTATTCTATCCTTGGATCCCCTGAAGTTTGAGTAGGTCTAAGCCACAGTATATACTCCTTTTCAATCCAAATTGCTACCAAAAATGCTGACAACCTCCAGAAGCTACTGGTGCTATTGTTAGGTGCTGTTGAGTTGGTATCTGACTCATAGTGACCCTGTGTACAACCGGTGAAACACTATCGTCATTGCTTCTCTGCTATTCATAGGGTTTTTAATGGCAGATTGATTATTGGGAATGGGTTGCCGGGTCCTTCTCCCAAGCCTACAGCACTTGGTGTTCCCAGGCGGTCTCCCATCCAAATACTAACCAGGCCAGACCCTGCTTAGCTTCTGAGATCTGAGGGAATCAGATGTCACAGGGCTATGGCTGCAGGCCCAGAAGCTACTAGCTTTTTAAAATTGCCAACAACTTCTTTATCATTTGCACTGTAGGAAGAAAAACAACAGTACATACTACTGAACTGAGAGCAGGATGAGAGAGGGGGACAGGGTTAGACCCTCTTGCCTTTTCTTTAGAATTAATGTAGGGAATAACTATTAATATTCATTTATTAATAAATATTAATGTTAGAATTAATATACAGTAAAATTTCAAGGACTTTTTTTCAAGACAGTTGTAATAAATTCAAACAGCAGAGGAAAAGGAGAATAATGGATATCAGTGCCATTTAAAAATCCTCTTGAAAAAATAAGGGAAATTTCTTTTAGTTTTCTCCAATTGATTTGTGCAGAAGAAATCTACATTTTCTCATATCTCTGTGTGAGTTTTAATTCCCATTTGTTATATAAATGAAAATATCAAAGAATTCAGCTGTAAAAATTGCTGGGATGAAGTGATAACTGAATTACATTACAAATTATCCTTAAAGAGAACACAAACTCCAATGTTAGGACAACAATAATATAGTGAAATAAGACATCGAAATTACAAGATAAAAAGTGCTTCCTTTTGCTTACTATTTACAAGTTAAGCTTTCACTATAATCCAATTTAGAATATTTCATAGACAAGATCAGGTGAACTTGAAGAGGGAGATACTTATCTGAGTTTATTTAATGTAACATTTGTTCCTGCAAGTTGCTTATAAGCACGGATAATGGAGACATCTCAATAAAGATGGCTAATAAAAGAACACCTTAGGATTTTTTGTCTACAATAGCCAGTGAAAACAATGACAAATCCTGACAGGATCATTTCCAAAGAGTAAGCAAACCAGAGCAAAATAATTAACCATTGTTGTTTTTAGGTGCCGACTCATAGTGACCCTATGTACAGCAGAATGAAACTAACCATAGTAAGAAACAAACCAAACAAGGAAAGAAATAGTAAGAAGTGGCTATCAACCATTTTCACAATTCTTGGAGGTAAACTAATGCATTTTCAAAGTTCCCAACTATAGAAACTTTAAAAACTGTCTGGGCATCCTTACCTTTCCTTCTTTCAACTGAGGAGTAAAGAGATGGCATTTGGAATCAAGTAGAGATAAATGAAGGAAAGAAAAAGTAGATATTCCTTTGTGTAAATAATAGTAAAAAAAAGTAGATATTCCTTTGTGTAAATACCCAAAACCTTTGGATGAATCGAACCTTGGAAGCTATCTCTTCATGGAGACATATGAGTCCTCCAATTATGAAAAGTGAATCCTGGTATAGAATATGGAACTCACAATTGAGAACACAAGTAGCAGATATTCTGACAAAAGAAAAAAAAAAAACAGTACCATTTCAGCTCTTGTATGGACCTTCTCCTTACACCAAAGAGCAGTATAGGTAGAGTACAGATAATCATTTTTTAAGTTGTAGCTCAAGGAGGAATATAAATCTTAAATACAGTTGTAAATATTAAACATTAAAAATACCACAGTATTGTATCAGAGTAAGAAGTTTAGGAAAGAAAGCCCCAAGCATGGACAAGAGGAAAAGAAATGGCTTTACTTCTGTGTAAATTGCTGTTTTGTTATTAGATGCCCTGTAATCCATGGGACTCATAGTGACCCTCATTGAGTTTTCAATGGCTACTTGTTTAGGAATGGCTTCCAGAATGGATTGCCATGTCCTTCTCCCATTTCTGTGTAAGTTAAGTTGATATAAAAAAGAATGCAATAAAAAAGGCAAAAAGACTTAAGTGAAGGAAAGAGGGAAGGAAGGAAGGAAGGCAGGATGGAAGTTTTATAAAGGTTAAATCTTTTTCCTATTTCTTACTGCATCATCATGCCTACCTTTATGCTGATCATGGTCTGCTTCAATATGTACCCTATATTATGTGGTCCACTATAATATCCTTTTCACTTATGAGACATACTGCCAGTATATGGATTATGAGTTAATTTTCTGCTTTTACTCCCTTATAGTTTTCTTTTGCTTTCATAGCAACTGTTGAAAGAGATACTTGCTATTAAATTATAAGAATAAGAAAAGAAATGCTAATATTATAGGATGGCATTTATTCATTTATAATGCTCATCTATGATGTAAGATTTACATCTGAGCTTACGTATGTACTGACTCTAGAGAATACTGATAGATTTGCAAGAAAGGCCCAAGAACACATTAACTCCATTCCAGAGAAAGGAGATACTGACACTTGTGTGCTTTACATAGCACATACATTTGGAAAAGTTTAGATGGAAAAATTTAGGACAGAAGTACCTTCAACACATTAATGTTTCAAAGTCTGATGAACCATGGGAGAATCCTCAGCATCATTTAGCAATCAACATTTTTATTTACTTAGCATTTGTTTTCTTAGCTAACTAGGAGTGTAGCAATCCATTAATCTGTACATCTGCCTGTCCACCCACCCATTTTTTCCTCAAACATGTATTAACATTTTTATATATGTCATGTATAGGCTGGGGTTTAGCTCAGTTGATAAAAGTACTGCTCTGCACTCTCTGAGAACCCAGTTCCATCTCTAGCACTGCAAAAATTGGAGAAGGAAGTGGCAACCCACTCAGAAAGCAATCCTGAAACAGCCATTGAAAACCCTGTGAGGGTTGCTATGACCCGACTCGACCCTACCTACATCATCATCTGTCATGTAGAGTGTTGTATAGACATATATCACAAAAGACAATAAACTAAATTCTTGCAGTGATGTAGCTATATTTTAAATATTTAGCTGTACTCTGTGTGAGGCCATTTTATCCTATAAATATCTTCAACAAAGAGTAAATACTTTAAAACTTAGACCTTATGCAACACCATTTACTGAAACTTCTCCATAATCTCAAGTTCACAGGTCCTACCTCTATTTTCTGTTTTCAGCTCCTTCTCTCTAGCTGCCAAATTGTAACATTTTCTTTACTTAGATTTCATTCTATTTATTGTACCAACTTTTCACTGTCCCTTACTCCCCAAATCCTTCTTCCCATCTTTTAAATCAGCCTGCATTCCATAACTCATCAGTGTTACTATATCCATCCTGCTTTCTCATTGACTTTCTCGTTCTTTTCTCTCTTCATTGTACTAACCTAGAAAAATGAGAGACTTTGTTAAGTACAACTGCCTGGTCCACATCTGCCTCCAGTTAGTGAAGGATAGCTAGAGAAAAATCACATGCATATCCACACATAAACATACAACTCTATATGTTCAAAATTCACAGTACATACTTCAGATGAGTCTTTAAGACTGACTAGAAATCATTTTGGGCTGGGATTTAGCTCAGTTAGTAGAGCACCCTTCTACATTCTCGGAGGTCCCAAGTTTGATTCCCAGCAATGCAAAAATGGGAGAAGGATGTGGCAATCCACTCCTGAGGCAATCCCCAAACAATCAGCCATTGAAAACTCTGTAAGGGTTGCTATGAGTCAGACATGACTTGACGTCCCCTAATAACAACAAAGACAGAAATCATTTTACATTACCACAATTCATTCACCTTCTGAGCTATTCCAAATCTCCAGCACCTTCCATCAGCCTCATTAGATGGCAATGTAATTTCCTATTTCAAGAAGAAAATAACAATTTAAAACTTCCATAGATTTCTACCACCACATACACCCACTTCTAGCATTCACTTTCTCTACTTGTTAGCCTTTTATCATAGATGAATTTTTCATATCTCTAAAACCAACCACTCCATCTGTAGCTAGATTCTATCCCTTCAATCATTTATTCACAGAATAAACAGGTGCTTTATATCTTCCATCTGAAAAAAGGTCCTCTTGTGAATCCACCAGCTCTGACATACCATTTTTAGCCCTTTTGTTAGGAAAGCTTGAAAATGTCTATATAAAATCTTTTCAATTCTCTCTCTCTCTCTCTGTCTCTCTTAAACTCTTACCATCAGGGATTTTTCCATCACTACTACAATGGAGCTGTTCATTTCTTTGTGTATGATGTCAATGGACAATGTTTGGTCCTTTTCTCTAACATTCTACTCCATGGGCACTCCTCCTTTTTTGGCAAAGATTCTTTACTTGTATTCCAGGATATTGTTATTGCTTTTGTTTTCTGCTCATCTCACTGGGTCTTCCTTCTCTCTCTCCTCTGCTAATTGCTATGATTATCTTTGCCCATTTTAATATTGAAGAACTCTAGTTTCTCAATCCTCTCCTTCTCTTGTCATAAATAATCTCTTCCAATGTTTCTTGTGACTACTATAATGTTTTAAAAAATATTTTCAGAGCAATAGAAGTCAGCAAAAAAATTACATATGTGATTTGAAGGGTTATCCACAATTTTGAATTGATGTTCTTTTATCAAGTCAAATAATTAAAATTGATTCCATTTTCTTTGTTTTAAATTTATTTGTTTTTGCTTACAGTAAGATAGAGTTGAACTCAGGGCTTCATGAATGCTGGGCAAGTACCCTACCCTTGAGCTAAACCCCTGCCCCCATTTTACTTTTTATTTTGAGACACAGCCTTGCTAAAGTATATTGGCTGCCTCTGTCCTTGAACTTGGGTAATGATGAGTGACAGCCAATGGTAGTAACATGAAAGCATTTAGAAAGAAAATAAGTATTCATGGTAGAATTAAAGGTCAGAGAATTTAAAGACTTTCAAATAAATCTAGTTAGTCACCTGCTGCTGAATATGGACCAGAGTTTGATTACTTTATTAAGAAAAGCCATATATCTACTCTTTCTTTCCTGCATAAACATAAATAACATCTAGGAAATTATTGCATGTTGTGAAGAGGCCACATGATGAGGGTCCTGACACTTAGAAGAAGTTGAATATTTTATACATCATAATACAAAATTTCTGACATTTTTGCTTGGTTTTGTAGTTTAAAATATATGCCTATATTTAAAAAGTTCAATTTTATTCTTATTTTTCTCCTTGAGGAGGCAGTTTAAACTTGAGTCCATTTATAAGAAAGCATATTTCTAGTGTGTGACAATTGTTTTAAAAATGAGTTTTGTTCTTCTCAGGAGGGAAAATGTTAGGTCCTGTGGTATGTCAGTGGCTGTGGTAACTGTGCCCCATTCTTTCATTCATAAATGTTTGAAATGGCTCTTAAACCTGAACCAAACCACACCTGCTGCAGAGTAAATTGCTGCTTCATCAGAGCTCGAAGCTTATACTTCTTCCTCTATCCTGTTGCTTTCACCCCACCTCTAGATGCCAACTTGACATTCACACAACTATTCAGTCCTTTTGGTTACCTGTGCAATTCAATAAGCCTATGAATAAGGGACTACTGCTAAGTATGAAAAATAGCTAAGTTTTCCAATTTACTTCTGCTGGTAGAAAAAGTATGTAGACTTTATTTCTCATAAATCTACCAACCTTCTTGGCTTACTGTGTCAACTCCAACTCCATTTTCCCCATAGAACTCTGATTCAAAATGTTTGACAGCTGTTTTCGACCTCAGTCTCTGTAGCCACCTGAACAAAAATGAGAGTCAAAACCCATGTACATTGCTTTTAATTCATATGTTACTGAAATGGAGCTTGGACTACCAAACCTCGAATGTGAAAATGACTGGTCTTGTGGTTCCTTGTGAAGTAAGTCATGAAGTATTCACAGCATGTTATCCTAAGGTCATGGTCTTTAAGAAATGAATTTTGATTTGGTTCATCGAGATACATAGACTTGCCAATATTGCAAGAGTGTTTATTTTAGTGTTTCTTTTACTATCAAAGAAACAGTGGAATCTAAATGCAACATAGCTTATTAATATATGAATTTGGAGCAAATGACTATATACAGATTTATTATAAAGAATTGGCAGATGCTATTTTCAGGTTTAACAAATCTGAAGATTTTCAGGTTGATTCAGTGAGCTGGAGAGCTAGAGGAACCACTGATGTAGTCCCCGTCTGAAGGCCAGCAATCTCAAAATCCAGAAAACAATCCAAGCTCTAGTCTGAAGGTACCAGACCAGAAGAATCCCCTCTTTCTTTGAAAATACAACCTTTAAAATCAGGGCTTGTACTGATTGAGTAGGGCTCATTCACAATAGGGACAACAATCAATTTTACATGACCTACCAATTAAGATATTAATTCTACCCAAAAACATCTTCACAGAAATATTCAGAATGATGTTTGGCCAAATATCTGGGCACCCATGTGTCAATCAGTTGACTCATAAAATTGATCTTCATAACTGGGTTCTTTTCTTGTTGACTACTAACTAGCACCTAAACCTTACCAACCACTTAAGCTCTGTGGATCTCATTTCATTGATTGAAAATGAACAAATTAAAAAGATAAATTTCAAGATCCTTATTCTAAAATGTTATGTTCTCATGTGATATAGTCATTTCAGCAATAATGTATATATTTAATGTCCCATGGAATCAAATAAGTGTAGAATGTATAGCATAAGCCCTACCAAAAGTACTCATTGTCATTATGAGATGAGAAATAGAGATGCATCATGCTTTTATTGATTTCTAACTGCATTTCCACTTGTGCAATATGAAGAAACATAAATAAATGATCACAAATAACACTCAAGGATACTTTTGGAATATTAGCAGTGTTATAAAGGAAAAAGTTCAGTGAATTGACAGAATGTATTTGTACTCAAATGAACCCTTACAATGTTTGAGTTGTTATTGACCTCCTTTTTCTATCTTGCATAAAATCTTATTAGCAGTGAAACTCTTAAGAATTGACACATTTGTGAAATTTTGAGATGCAGAAGGACTTGCAAATAAGAGGATTCAGTGTGGTGATAATAACTACAAAAGAAGTCCTTAAGGTAGAATGAACGATAATGGGCACTATGCACTCAGTTCACATCTGAACCAGTAATGTAGCTGTGCATGTACACATTTAACTGAGAAAGTGATCACATGAATCCCTGGAGAAATGTTGATAATTACACATTTGAACAAGATTTGCTCTTAAGAGGAATTTCAGAATCATTTAGTAATCAGCCTAGTCTAGAACTGAACTGTGGCTACATTCTTTGTACCACTCATTTAGGTTTCAAATTAGTCTAAAGATCACTTGGACTGGGTAATGGGCTGTAGGCTGAGGGTGTTTCCAGTGTTTGTGTTCTCTGTAAGGTTTTGTTCACCCTCTTTTGTGCTGCCATAAAGTCTTCTGCTCTTGTATCCTTCCCATCAGAAATGACACTTTTGCTTGTAACTCATAGTTTCCAATGTTGGTGTTGGAGGATGTGGAGTAGCCTCTTTTGATTCCTGGTTTAGCCTTACTCTTAGATTATCTCTGTATGCCCAAGACTTTGGAGTGAATTGTTCTTATTTCTGCTCCTTGTCCCTATGGCTAGTTCCCTTTTGACCCTTATCTGATAGGAGAAAACTCTGTGAAAGTTCTCAGTACTATTTCATGCCCCTTTAAATCCTACCCAAGTTCAAGGATTTCATTACTTCATCCTAACCCCATATGAAGTAAATGTAGTATATATTTCACTTCACAGTGAGGATTTGTTGCCCTTCACTTAAAGGCTGAAGACCTTTGAGAAAATAATCCTTGTAGAAGGAGAAATTTCCAAACCTTTCTCTCTTCTCTCTTTCTCTTTCTCTTCTACTCTTACACCAACAAAGAAGCCTCTAAGATTTTTTTCCACCAGTCTTTCTCAGGAGTACCCAGTAGAGATTCATGGAAATGGACCTGCAAGTGAATACAAATTCCTCTTTGGTTGGCATCTCCCAGAGGCTCTGTTTTCTCATGCTAAACGAGACTCCATTTGACATTTGATATACTGTCATTCATGTCTGTTCTGTCCTCTTGTTGTGTTTTGCTACAGTTAAGATATTGTACCTGAGTCATTTCTCCATGGAGGAAAGAAGTGCTGATCTTCCTTAGATTTCAAGGTGCTTACATTTTCCCGTGATCTCAGCTCTTTGAAAGGTCTTTGTTAGGAAGGGAGCAATACCCTTTCCACTTTTCTCCATCTGAGGCATAAGTGGAAACCTCTGTTTTTGTTGTTAGGTGCTGTTGAGTTGAGTCTGATTCATAGTGATCTTTTGTACAACAGAACAAAACATTCCCCAGTTCTGTGCCAGCCACATGATCTTTTTTATGTTTAAGCCCATTGTTGCAAACACAGTGTCAATCCATCTAGTGGAGGGTTTTTCTCTTTTGTCATTCACCCTCCACTCTCCTAAACATGATGTCCTTCTCCAGGGATAGGTCCCTCTTTACTACATGTCCAAAATATGTAAGACATGGCCTAGCCATCCTCACTTCCAAGCATTCTAGTTGCACTTCTTCTAGGGCAGATCTGTTGGTTCTTTTTACAGTCCATGGTATATTCAGTATTCATCTCCTGCACCATAATTCAAAAGCGAAAATTCTCCTATCTCTCTTACTCACTGTCCAGCTTTCACAACCATTTGATGTGACTGAAAATACCATGGCATGGTTCAGGCACACCTTTGTCTTCAATGTGACATCTTTACTTTTCAATACAGACATCTTTTTTTTTTTTTTTTTGGTACTTGGGGTTGAACACAGGGCCTCACACTTGCATAATCTGCAAGTGCTGGACCACTGAGCTATACCCCCAGCCCATTTTTTTACTTTTTAAGACAGGGTCTCGCTAAGTTACACAGACTGCCTCTGGTATCGAACTTGTGATCCTCCTACCTCCACCTCCCCAGATGCTGGGATTACAGGCATGTGCCACCAAACTCAGCTGTTTACAGAGATCTTATGCTACAGCTTTTCCCAAAGCAATTAATCTTTTGATTTCTTGACTGCTACTTCCACAGGTGTTGATTGTAGAATCAAGTAAAGCAAAATCGTGGACAACCTCAATCTTTTCTGCATTTATTGTGAAGTTGAATACTGACCCAGTTGTAAGAATTTTTGTTGGTGTTGTTCATGTTGAGTTGCAATCCATACTGAAGGCTATGTTCTTTGATCTTTATCAGTAAATGTTTCAAAAAAATTTCATGTTGCATATTTACTGGGGCAAGCTCATGCTTTACTTTGCTTGATATCACCCAGGACAAGGTGTGAGTGCTGTAAGGTGAAAGAAACTCAATGTGACTCCCAGAAAGCTTTTTGTAAAAGAATTAATTAGACTGTGTCTCAGGGCTTCCTAAGGGAGAAAGTAATCAGAACCTGAACAGAAGGGCCACTGCATTATTCTTATATTCCTTCTTAAACTCATATTTTTAAATCAGCCCATTATATATTGAAGAGAACACTTGATGAGCTGCCAACCATTTAATGCACATGAATAAATGCATGTACATATGTTGAATCTATAATGCTTCTTAAGAATTCTAGCTCTCTGATAGTTTAGGAAGAACAGACTCATTGTTACTTGACCTTCATTTGCTTTTGTCATTGGGCAAATGTATTTGGGTGAGTGTTTATGCATGAATTGTGTCAGTTTAGGAATGTGACTGTGTATCTCTTTTATCGGCACAAAATTTACAATCCTTAGTTGCTAAACAGGCTGAGTTGGTACTCAGAAAGATAAAACTTCATAATCTCAGAATCACAAGCACTTCAGCCAGAACTATCTCCACTGTTTTCTTATAGCCTACTATATTGTTATTTGCTTGTCCTTAACACCAGTTTCACTGGAGATCCATAAGAATGGTGGACCTATCAGGTGGAGTTCAATTCTTTTTCTTACTAATGCAGAATTAAGGCAAGAGAAGTCAAGTGTATTAAGAAGATCATGCAGTAAGTCAAAGACAGAACAAATAAATGTGAAGTCTTTGGATCTTGACACTTGACTTTGCTTAGTAAACCTCCTTAAGTATTCCTTCTCACTGATGACAGAGTGAGGCAGACAAGTAAGCACATTTTGGATCTTGAGCAGTGATTTGCAAGCTTTAAGGTTCATATAAATTGTACTGATTGCCAATAAGCTCCTAGCTTATGCCAGTACTACTGATTTGGACCAATTTTGAGTAGCAAGGGGTAGGACAATATGGTCAGTCAGTTTGGCCAGAGCATAGCATTTGGGCATAATGCAATCCCTTCTGTTGATATGGAAGTGTGCATGTAATGAAGGAAATGTACATATCATCTCAAGATAAGTAAAGTGAAAGAGCCAATCATTAGCCTGCTATATATTTTTTTAAATTCTTAACTGTAAGGGATGCTTTGGTGAAGGAAGTCTTCTAAACACAGTTTCAGTCATAACACACAGCTGAATGGAGGGACAAAAATGTTAGTCCTGAGATGTTAGACTATCCCACCCTGTATCTTCACCTCTTGCTACCATTTGGTCCAACACACCCTACAACACACAAAATTACTTAGCTGTATTTGCTCATTCCCTGCTCTTTTGAGTCCTCAGAACCTCCTTCCCATGGCTAATTCTAACAAGGTGAAATAGATCACTAAATGGCATTCAGCATCCTTAGCATTGTCACCTTAGAACTTTCCTGATCTGGACACAGTGCCCCAAATGAGGTATTGGGCTTCCATTTGGTAAACAGACCTCGTTTCCTCTGATCCAGTTCCTACATACAACACTGCAGTCACAAAAACCTATGTCGTTTCTCAGTCTTTTCAAGGCTGGAAGCCTTGCATAAGCTATCCCATCTACAACTGCAGTGGAAACAGGCCCCTTGCCTCCTGCTCCATTGGTAAAGAGTAAGGTTTATACTTCCAGGCTCAGAGTTTCTTTGTCTACCTGTTTTAATATAAAAATCAGCCTTTACTCAGGTGATAACCAAGGTATAACATAGGAAGTACAGATTTGTACAAATCTAATCCAAAATTTCCACACAGCTCTCCCTTGGATTTCTTATTCTCTTGCTGTACATTCTGGGTTACTGTGTCTGAACACTACATATATTGTGCTCTGTTTCTGAGTAGAGTAGTGCTGTTCTTTATCAAACACTACTTGGATGTTATGAGCCCGTTGGCCTCTAAGAGACACATCCTAGCTCCTCCAATGTGATGATATCATTTTAGTTATTTCCCTCTCTTCTTCCTAAAGGCTATACTATGAAAATTAAATATTAGAAATGTACAAGCATACATAAACACTAAATATAACACAAATAGTTCAATATCTACTTTTGGACACTGTTGCATCAGATGATCCTCAAAAACCCAATAACTTATCAATGATTCATTGATATTATTTCTTCTTCCAAAATCACAAAAAGATTAGTTTAATTACTTGAATATGTTTTTCCTTCTTTTTCTGATTAGAACCTCATTTGTGTAGAGTTATACTGATGTTACTTCCGAAATCCTTAGACATTTATTTTACTTTTCCTTCACTGATAAAAACTGCTTGTTGTTATTTTTTATTTGTTTTAGATTATAGAAATATAGAAGTTCTCTCTTACCCATAAGGGGTACATACTAAGACCTCCAGTGGGTACCTGAAACCTCAGATGCTACCAAACTCTGTTTTTTTTCCTGGGCATATATACTTGTAATAAAGTTTAAATTATAAATTAGACACAGTAAGAGATTAACACAAACACTAATAATGAAACAGAACAATTACCTGGGCACCATGGTGCACCCCTATAATCCCAGGGATTCAGGAGGCTGAAGCAGGAGAATTTCAAATTTGAGGCCAGAGTCAGCCTGTGCAACTGTCTCAAAAAGAAAATATAAAGGGGGCTGAGAGTGAAGATTAGAAATATAATATTGCCTAGAATGTATGAGGCCTTGGGTTCAATGTCACAGTACTGAAATAGAACAATTATTATAATATACTGTAATCAAACCCCATGTGTCTGTCAGCTTGTTGTGCTATTGGGGCTTGCATGTTGTTGTGATGCTGAAAGCTATGCCACTGGTATTTTAGATACTAACAGGGCCACTCATGGTGGACAGGGTTCAGCTGAGCTTCCAGACTAAGACAGACTAGGGAGAAGGACCCAGAAGCTCATTCCCAAAACAATTGGTCACTGAAAACCCTATGAATAACAGAGAAGTACTGTCAATAGAATAGAGTAACCCCCCTGGAACTTCCTTTTGCTGATGTGGCATGACTCCAAACGAGAAGAAACATAGTGTCTGCAAGAATGGGCTCAAACATAAAAATACCATGTGCAGAGCTCAGTGTTGGGTAATGTTTTGTTCTGTTGTACATGGCATCTCTGAGTCCACCCAATTCCAAAGCACCTAACAATAACAATAACTGTAATCAAAGTTATGTAAGGATGGTTTGTCTAAGTAAATATTATACTTTTACCTTTCCACTTAAAGGAAACTCTTTATGGCTTCTCTTTGGCATATCTAAATTTCCAGCCTTGCTACTCTTGTACTTTGGGGATATTAGTAAGTAAAACAAGTGTTATTTGAACACAAGTACTGCAATATTACATCAGTAGATCTACTGCTAAGTGACAAGTGGGTGGGTAATGTATTTGGCATGGACACTCTAGACTAAGGAATGATTTACACCCTGGACTGTGTGAAGCAGGACAGTGCAAGATTCATCATGCAATCAGAAAGGCATGCAATTATAGACTTAAAAATTATTTATTTCTGGAATTTTCCATGTAATATTATCAAATGGCAGTTGACTGCTAGTAACTGAAATCATGGATAAGAGGACAGCTATTGTATATCCAGCTTCTGCTGTTTTTCATTTTAATATGCATTTAGCCTTTTGCCTTAAGAACATTATATATGAGGGCAATCTAATTCTCTAAGAAAGTCTATGTATTCTTACTAAATGAATAATAACACATTTTGGGATAATAATCTTTGCATTTGTTTCTTAAACAGATATGCTTTTTAATCCTCTAGATAAAAAATATATTTTATCACACAGATAGATAAACCATTTCCTAAGATACAAACTATTTTTTCCAAGTTTTCTGTGTTCCTTGTCAGGTTGTTTCTGTTTTGCTCTTAGAGATACTCAGCAATGATTTCCTGTCTTTTGTTGGTATTTCCCACACAAAGTAACAAGTGCTCCTGGCAGCTGAATATTAGGCCTCTATTCAAAGGCATACACTACCACTAGCACACATCATTGACAGTTCATGAAGGCAGAGAGTGTAATCAACTGATCAGGCATTACCTGTTGGTGATGTGACTTAAAATACACTACTACTCACATAAAATAATAAGAAAATTTTAAATGGCCAGACCTCATTGTATTTCTTTTATAGTATCAAGTATACATCAAAGATAAAAAAGTGGTAAAGTACATGTTCAATGGATTGGAAAATATGATTTGTTTCTTCTGTTTAGTAACCATTTAATAATTACGAATAGAAAGGAGAAATCCTTAATCATGTTTAAATGTTTATGTAGTACACCATAAAGTTAAAGTCTATGTGTCTCCTTAATTAGTCCTCTTTTAGTTAAAAAGAAAAAAAATATATTGAGAATATCTCCTAGGACATTAGAAATCTTATAGATATCACAGAAGTTACTATTGTAGAAATTTGAATATTCTTGCCTAGAATATTCAGGCAATTAGAGAAGTATAGGGCACTTCAGAGATTAAACAATATGCTAAACAGTACTCTCAGACTTTGAAAGCAGCTCTGAATTTGTAGTCAGTGATTTTTAAGACCTCAGGTAGAGACATCTGCATGAAGGAACATTAAGAGTAAGAGGAATCCAGAAAGCTCCTTGTGTAGAAAATCTTGAAAGTCACTAAAAATGAGAAAATTTCACAAATTTTACTTATCTCTTCAATTTTGGCTTTTAAAGTTTCAAGCTTCCTAGTCTCTGTCCTTGAACTAATATAAAATTGTTCTGCATTTATTGATGTGATTACTGAGGTTTAGTTGGAGTACATGGATTTATATCCTCTTGTTGCTACATTTATGTAATCTACCTTGATTTCTTTTAACCTGTTATTCCCAGTCATAAAATTCAGTAGTTTATGCTTTCTTTATGTATTAGTACATGGATTCTACATTATTTATTGGCCTTGTCCCAGTTTTTCAAAAGTGTCTTTGTGGCAATAAAGGTATTGGTGGACATACATATACATTATTAAACCAATATTATATACCATATGATTTTAACTTTTTAATGCACTAGGGAAAATGGACAGCTTGACAAATATCTGAGATAAATTAAGAGTATAATATTTATCTTTATTATCTTATTTGTGAGTTACCAAACAATGTTCAATTTGCTTTATATAAGTTATCCTATATGACCCTCATAATAGTCATGGTACAGTAAATGCTAATCTTTTTATGCATTTTATTTATGGAGGAACTAATGATATTTATGGGGCTGGGATTTAGCTCAGTTGGTAGAGCACTGTGCTGCAGTCTCTGAGGTCCCAAGTTCGATTCCCAGCACTGCAAAGAATGGGTGAAGGGCTTGGCAATCCACTCCCAAGGCAATCTCGAAACAGTCAGCCATTGAAAACCCTGTGAGGGTCGCTATGAGTTGGATACTGACTCGAGGGCACCTAACAACAACAATGATATTTATATTCCGTAAATATGCACATGTATATATTCATACTATATATATTTTCATATACTATATTAACAATACTTCAACGTATATTAAAACTAATAGGACTAAAAAGACAAATAGCTCAACTTTTAGTTTTAATAGGAAATTTTAATATTCTCTCACTAAATAACAGGAAAGTAGATAAAAATCAGTAAAGATATGGCAGAGTTGAAACTTGCTATAAAACAAACCCACTCAGCTGACATTTGTACAGGGTTTATTCCAACAACAAAATATATATAAATTACTTTCAAGGGCATATGAAGCCTTCACAAAGCTAAGCTATAGGATCAACCATGAAAGAAATCTCAATTTGAAATTACTGAATGCATACACATTATCCTCTATAGTCACAATAGAAATAAGTTGAAAATCAATAAGAAAGATATTGTTAAGTATGTTTCCAACATTCTTCTAAATAATGTATTTATCAAATAGGGAATTAAAAGGAAACCAAGATAATATTTTGACTTGAATAAAAATAAAAACAAAACATTGAGTTTATGAGATTTTATTTAAACTACTAAAATGAGAGGAATATTTAAATTTCAAAATTTATATTAGAAATAATGAAACATTTATTAGTCAGATATCATCATTATATCAGATAAAACAACTGAAACAAAATTATGGAGGAAAGAAATTTAGTGAGGGCTCACATTTAGAAGATCAGTCCCTAATAGCAATGGAGAAGGCATGGCAGTTGCAGGAGTCAAGGCCCATGGCAGATGGCTTTATACCTTTATGAGCAAAATGCAGACAGTTTGGAGCCACAGGTCTGGGATAAATACCTCCAAGTAATTCACTTCCCCCAGTAATTCACTTCCCTAATTCACTTCCATCGAGCTAGAACTGCCTCCCAAAAGTTTACAAACTCTTAGGACAGTGCCCCCCAGCTCAGAACCAAACAACATGACCTTTAGCGTACATTTTAGGTCCAAACCATAAAAAAGATCTAAAAATTAATGATTAAAATTGGAGGACAGCAAAAGAGACCAATTGAATCTATCTATCTATCTATCTGTCTATCTATCTATCTATCTATCTATCTATCTATCTATCTGTCTATAGAAAAAAGAACTTAAGATGAAAAAAAGTAAATGATATAGACATTGATAAATAATAAAGAAGAAATCAGAAGCTTATTTTAAAATATTAATAAAATCAATGAATCTGCAGTTAGACTTATCAAGAATAAAGATGTAAATTTATAATATGATATAAGGAATGAAAGTAGAAATCATTACAAAATCTACAAGCATTTGTACAGTATTAAGGAAGTATTATTAACAACTTTATACCAATTTAAAACTTAAATGAATAGACAAGTCCTTTGAAAGATGCAAGATATATGACAAAAAATGTACTTATAATTTAAAATTCCTGTACCAGATGGTTTTGTTCATAAATTCTATCAAGCATTTAAAGAAATAATACTCCCATTCCTATTTTAATTCCTTAAGAAGGCAAAGGAAAAAGGGACACTTACTTTATGAGAGCAATAATGCTCTTTTATGGTACTGGACCAAACATTGCAAAAGACAGTAAGCTATAGACAAATAGCCTTCACAAACAATGACATACACTTTATTGAATAAATTTGAGGAAATGAATCTTAATCCTATACAAAAAAAGATAATACATCATGATGCAGGTGGAGAGTAAAGATTTCTTTTATCATCCATTGCTAGGTTCATGGCTGAGGCACCTATAACAAAAAACATATTAGCAAGAGAAAAGTACACAAATATATTTAAATTTTATGTGGCAAGAGAGTCTTCCTAAGGAAACAAAGATTCAACGGAACAGAAAATTGTATATTTTCCAGGTGCTGTGGTGCTACCTCTAATCCCAGGGACTCAGGAGGCTGAGGCAGGATGATCTTAGGTTTAAGGCCAGAGGAAACTTAGCCTGTGCAACTTAACAAGACCCTATCTCAAAATTTAAAATATAAAACAGGGTGGGCATGAAGTTCAGTGGTAGACCAGTTGCCTAGTATGTGTGAGAACTGGGTTGAACCCTCCAGTGTCACACACACACAAAGAAAAAAAAAAAAAAAAGGAAAACCAGAATTGTATATTTTAAAATGGACAGCCATGAAAAAATTGTCCCCCAAAGAAAATGTGTTGAAGGCTTGGTTGCCAGGCCGTGTCACTAATGGGAGATAGTAGAACCTTTAAGAGGTGAAGCCTACTGAGAAGAAGTCATCAGGTATATGCCCTTGAAGGATAGGTTAGTATTCCAGCCCTTTCCTCTTTCTCTCTCTGCTTCCAGGCCACTATGAGGTGAGCAGCTCTGCTTCACCATGCATCCCATAGGCTCAGAGTGATAGGGCCAAATGACCCCAGCCTGAGAGTTCTGACACCATGAGCCAAAAGAAAAATACAAATCTTTCTTCCTCTAACTAGATTGGCTCAGGTATTTTGTCACAGAGAGGGAAAGCTGACTAATACATAGAGTAATAAACTGGGGAACATTAGTAAGGTCTATTTCTTCAGATTCTTCTCTGTGTCCATTTAGACACAAACATTCTTTTCCTCTAAGTATAAAATGGGCATCTTTCTTTCATTCTTTCTTTCCTTCCTTTTTTTTTGGGGGGGTGTGGTACAGAGGGTTGAACCAAAGACCTTGCACTTGCATGCTTTGCAAGTGCTGGACCACTGAGCTGTACCCTCAGCCCTGTTTTTTTTTGTTTTTTTTTTTTTTACTTTTTAAGACAAGGTCTCACTAAATTACACAGACTGCCTCTGGTCTCAAACTTGTGATCCTCCTGCCTCTGCCTCCCAAGTGGTTGGGTTATAGGTGTGCACCACTGTGCCCAGCTAAAGTGGGCATTTTTCAATTCAGTGTGTTATCACCTACTTCTGGGGAGAAGGACAGTGTGATACTCCTTCTTTTGCTGTTTTTTAAAAGGCCAAGATGCCATATTTTGGACCAGCATATCCTGAACTCCATCAAGGACTAACTGGAGATCAGATCAGGAATGTAAAATTTGGTTTAACATTTGAAAATTTATCAATAAAACTCTTCGTATTAACAAAATAAGGAAGAACAAACCTATACTTATCTCAATACTGCAAACCATCAGTTGAAAAAATTCAGCATTCATTTATGCTAAAATAAAAGTACAGAAAAGTGGAAACAGGAACTTTCTAAACCTGATTGATGATGTGTACAATAAAATAAGAAATAACATTTTAAAGTCAAGCATAAGGGTAGGACATTCAGTTTCATGATTTTTGTTCAGTAAAATACTAAGTAACCTAACAAGAATGATAAGGGGGAAGAAAAAGGACATAAAATATAAGCATATTTGAAAAAAATAGTAAACATGCTTGAAGGTTTCTACCAACAAGAGATTCTAGAACTAACATTTAATGTAATTGCATGATTAATATTCAGAAATTCAGTTTTTTTTTGTACTTTGGCAGCAAGCAAACAGAAATAAACTTTATAATAGTCACATTGCCTCTGATATCATGAAATACCTTGTTATATATAAGAAAAATATGATGCAACACTTGTAAAAAGAGAATTTCAAGAATTTTTTATTAGTATTTTAATTACACATATTGATGAGATACAGAGTGATGATTAGGTGCATATATCCACTATGCAGTTATCAAATCAGGGATGTTTAAGCCTCTATCTCCTTAAATGTT